>JAKTSO010000123.1:0-23236 GCA_030580275.1 Groenewaldozyma sp. yHMH443
TCTTCTTCTTCTTCTTCTTCTTCTTCTTCTTCTTCTTCTTCTTCTTCTTCTTCTTCCTCCTCCTCTTCCTGCTTCTGCTCTTCTTCTTTGATGCCGTCATCCTCCGCCCCACTTTCACTCTCCTCTTCTTCTTCCTCTACTCTTTTATCCTTAGGAGCATTCCGCGACCCCCCATTTTTTTCAGCTTTAGAACCATGCATGAATGAGCGCAAGAATTTGCTTTTGACCTCGGTCTCCGCTTCAGGGTTTTCAGATTTGTCTTCTTTCCTCCGTTCATCTTTATCGACCGACCTTGGAACACTATGGCCAAAGTTATCTAAACAAGATGCAAGCTCCACTCTCAGCTGCTCGTTCATTGCCATTTCGTCATGCACCAAAACCATTCTCTTATCAGGCGAAACGTTGACATCAAAATTCGACGCGTCTGTAATCAAATTGACAAATATGACAGGCACCTGAGAGAAATTGAACTGTCGATATACCTCTGTGATGGTTCTGCTCACTTTGGGCAGATTTACAGGGCGCGAGTTTACAAAGACCAGTTGTCTGTCCCCTGAGTTTCTGCCCTTCCCAAACACAGGCTGCGAAACGTATCCAGTCACCTGAACAGAGCATTCCTTTTGCACGCCTTTAGTGAAAGACCTGGCATTCCACGTTAGCGGGAAGTCAACAGCTATAAGCTTATCGTATTCGGCAACCCCAAAGACGTTAACAATGTTCTTGGACATTGCAGCATTGCCCAGTGTGACTAAAATGTTTGCCTTTTTGTTTGAAGCAGACAGGTTAGAAACAAGAATCTTGATTCCTGTAGAGACTACCGCGTATGCCTGCAATATCGAAACGCATTTGGCAAATTCGCGCCTATAGTTCTTTTCAAAATCCATGCGCCGAACCGGCAAAGTTGAAAACAGATTCTTGACAAAAACTGTTGTACCCTGGCTGCCAGATATCACTGTTTTACTAGTGGCAACACCATAATGGTTGAACACGGCTTTTATAGCTGACCTTGCCGCGGCGGTACGAGAAACAACTTCGACATCCGCCAAAGCACATATCGAGCTGACAGCTTCACCTCTGAACCCCAAGGTAGACACTTTCTCCACATCACTGAACTCCCGCAGTTTCGATGTATGGTGCTTTTTGGCAAACCCTGCCATATCCTCATCAGCTATACCGTCGCCATTGTCAACTACTTCTATTCCGTCCAGGCCATAGTTCCTCAGCTTGACTTCAATGGTAGTTCCGTGCGCGTCAATAGCATTTTCAACGAGTTCCTTCACCACCGCAGCACAGTCAGTCACAACTTGCCCCGAGGCGACCTTATGGATGGAACCAGCGTCGAGCCCAGCTATGGCCATCTCCCAATTAGTGCAAGCACCAGCCCCAGAAGAGTCCCTGACTCTCTCTGTTTTGTTTACGAAAATGAAGTGGGTACTCGCGGATATCGAAAGTAAGGTTGGGGCAAACACGCCGTTAATATAGCACCGAGAAATGATGGTTTATTTGATCGCGCGCTGCACCTTGGAGAGTTTCTCGACTAGCGCGACTCACGGCGCGCGTCTGCGCATCGGTACTTTGCCAGCGGGGACGCTGACGCGCCTCAGTCATCGACGTCAAAACTCTAATCGCCGCGGGCGTGCGTGACGCGGATCAAGGTTGGAGCTTCATATTAGACAACTTGTACTGAATTTGATACTTTTCTATTTCTCTTCTTCATTTTCACCGGATCAACTGATACCAGGCAACGGTACAGGAAGGAAGGGCCACGCAGCCTGACGAACAGTAATCGATTTTTTTTTGGTCCGAATCAATGTCATGGCAAATCACGATGAGATCCTGGAAGCAGTTCAAGACTTTTTCATAGTCCTTGTCCATACCATTCTCTACCTGAGAGAAGTATATCCACAAGAGACATTCGCAAAGGTCAGGTACCATGGGACTGTTGCTTACCAGAACCGCCATCCCAAGGTGCGAGATTATGTTGAGCTAATGGCCAGGTCATTCATGGCTCTGCTCAAGGAGGGGACAATCTTTAAAGTGTCTATCGTGATTTTGCATGATTCAACCCCCCTTGAGAGGTTTGTTCTCGATACGACCTTTTTCAACCTATCCGAGGAGCCCGAGGGATCTCTGAATGCAAAGTGGGAAGCTGCAGCCGAGGAGCTTAGGTCATGTTTGATAAGTCTGACTAGCCAGGCTTCCAGCTTTGGTAAGCTTCCTGCCGACGACACTCTGACATTCACGATGCTCGTCGAGAGTCCCAACATGACGATTGATGAAGACTCGCCTTGGATATCTGCCGACAGTTCAGCACAAAGAACTGGATCTAAAGTGTCTGCAAAACCGTTGCGATTTGTGGATGTAGGGGGCGTCCTCTGCTTTAACCTCATTCTCGAGTCCACAAGAACTAAGATGAAACTTCCAGTGCGAGAATAAGCTCGTTGTATACAAGAAATTATATTTGATACATGTCGTTTATGTTTCTTCATGTTGTTTTCTTTATGCTATTAAAATGCCCGAAGATGTTGCATTGTCAATCACCTCAGGCCAAGTTCATGGTGGCTTTCGCTTTCTCATACGCCAAGTAGCTGATGCTGACGGCTGGAGCTACTTTTGCCAAATTGGGCAGTAGACCTCTGAAAAGGCCCCGATATCCATCTCGCTTGACTGACTGGTGGAAAGCATCAATGAATCCTCTGTACCTATAGGGATGTGCTGCTGTTCCTTGTGCTTGTAGTCTTGTTCGAATTAAATTCACTGGGTACACCACTGATGCTCCAACGCAGCCACTAAGAGCACCCATTGTAAGAACTGCAAAATTGCCCAACTTGATCTCTGACGGGTCTACCCGGTATTTGCGAGCTTGTGTGGTGATATATGACTTCTTCATCGCTGAGAAAGTTCCCAGATCAAGAGCAGCAAAGGGGAAAATGCCTAGTACCCCGACATAAAGCCCTCTATAATACATTCTAAGCCCGCCTTCCTGCCACATTTCACCCATCGTCCTCCATATTAGCTGGCTCCCCTTGTACTTGGAGCTAAAAGATGCGCACTGTACTCTGAATTTTAAAGTATCAATAGGGTAAACACAAAGCTGGGCCATCATTCCACCAATGCCTCCGGCGAAAAATGTTGATGTGCGAGAAAGCTCTGAAGGATCAGAGACTCCCTCAAGAGATGTGAAAAACCGTTTCGCAGCCTCGAAGGACCCAAACTTAATTGCAGATTCTGGGAAAACCTTGATAACGTTGAGCCCGTTCCCGACAAAAAACCCTCTTATTCCTCCGTGGCTCCAAATCCTTTTAACTGCTTCAGCAATTGTTGCGCTGCTTTTTGAGATGTTCTTGGTCCCTGCCTCCACTGCCTCTGTAGCGGCGCCGTTAGCGGCCTTCTTTAAAACATTGGCAGCTGTTGCCGTCCCATGTGGTTTCCGAGCAGTCCCACCCTGAGCGATCAAGTATACTTTCAGTCTATCAAAGGGTGCCGTGCAAGTTCTTGATACAACTCCAGCAATGCCGCCGGCTAAGAAATATCCTACGCCATTCGAGGTCTCGCTGCTTAGCAAAACATCGCCTTCGGAAGACAGATCCATAGCCTCAATGAAAAACAGGTACGCCGCCCGTAGAAAGGAAACATCACCTCGTGGAATAAATAGTAAACTGTGCCTCCAGTCTTCGAATGAAATAAGTCCGTCATCATCCTGGTCCAGAAAATGAAACATCAGCTCAACTTTTTCCAGATCCACATCCACGCCAAGTGCCTTTAATCCCTCCATGAACTCCTCGTAGTCAATCATGCCGTCCTTCTTATAGTCCAGTGCGTCGAAAGCTTGCCGTAGGTGACGCTCGGTCTCATTTATATATTCTTTGAACTCTTGGTAGTTGATTTTGCCATCCCCGGACTGGTCAATTGCCGAAAGCAGCTTCTCCATGATATAGTCTACACTATCCAATTGGTACCGCTCCTCCAGGAACTTCTCAAAAACTTCCGGTTCCAGCTGCCGCCCATTTTTGGTAACCTTAGAAAATAGCCTCCTTATCCGTTCCTCTTCTGCAGAGCTATTTTCATGCTTTCCATCCACCATGCTGAAAGTGAGAGCCTTCAGCTCTAGTGGATCAAATCTATATTTTTGATGCAGAACAGAAACAAAGCTAATTGAATACACTCGTCTGAATCATTGACCTGCAAAGACCGTAGCTCGAGGGGATGGAGTATCGTTCTACGGCCTCTCCCTTACACCGCACAAGTATGTCTACTTCTTAGTTGCCTAGCTGGTTGGTTTCCCCTGCGTGCGTTGTTGATGCGAGCTTTCGGGAATCTCAGGGTTTCTGGTATGCTCATATCTGGCCGTGTAAATGGCTCGCACGCAGTTGGCTAGCTAACAAATAGAAGCAAGAATTTTGTTACGTAATGTCATCGGCTATAGGTCGGCTGCAATTCGACGGCTCGTCTTGTGCAGAGATCCGATTGACAAGCTGTGATACCTGACGAAGCCTGCCATATTGCGTTTACTTTTGTAACTTATCGCCCGGGGTTATCAATTGTATTCAGAGGTCGTTCTTGAGTGCACAACTAGCCTGGTGTTAGAAAGACTTCGGACGGATCATACATGGGCGTCATGAGCTTTACCAACTTTAGAAAGATAGACGTGGACAGTCTGGATCCGGAAAATGTCCTTTCAGCCGAAGAGTTGACTCCAAAACAACCCAGGGTAACACAAGAGGAAGTCTCGGCTAAGGCGCAACAAGCCAAGCAGTATCTTTCCAAGGGAGATCATGCCGGTTCTCTCGCAATTGCTCTAATGAGTCCCCCATACAACGCCGATGAGCCAACTAAAGTAAGTCAATGAGCTTTTTTGTTTCGAGTGGGACTAGACTAACGTATGATAAAGAACCTGGCCCTAAAGACAGTAGTGGACACACTGACTGCCGTGAAAACGAGTGAAATAACTCCAATTGTCGAGGCACTCACAGCTGAGGAACAAGACGTGCTGATTAAGTTTATTTACCAAGGTATGGCATCACCATTTGGGCAGGGGCATGGCAACGCTGGAGTTTTGCTGACGTGGTTTGAGAAAACTGTTGATATTGCTGGCCAAGGAGCTATTACGCGATATATTGCCGACAGGCGAAAGCTCTAGGAGATATTGAGGGTGTTTCAGTAGGAAAAAGTCTAGCCAAAAAGGAAAGTGTCTAAAGAGCAACTAAATTTGATTACAGTCTAAGAGCTTGATTCTCTTTAGATAATGCAGCATTCATGAGAGTTAGCCTCTCAATTTCTTCCTTCAACCTGGCAACGTCACTGTCGTCATTTGAGCTGAGAGTGAGCAGCTCAAGTTTGTCGTCCATCAATTTCTGGCTTCGGGCCGTTCCGTCCTGAAGATATTCCATAAAGGCTTCTTCTTGTTCTTGCAACCGTTTCTCCATTTCGTCAGCCATTTCATTGCGTATCTCGTCTTCCTCCAGAAGTTGCTCATTGGCCGATTGTAGTTCCAGCTCTAGCTCAGCTATGCGAGCGTCTTTTACATGGAGTAGCCGTACCAGCGTATCTGTGTTTCTATTCCTCGTATTGGCAGTGCCGATTCCGTTCTCGCCCGCCGTGCTGCTGCCACTGCTGGCTCTGAGACCAACTATCGTCTCTTCAACAGCAGTGGCTGAGGATGCTGCGCTTGAAATGCTCGAGAGAGAAGAGATCCGTGCTGGCGGAAGCGACACTTCTCGAGCTAATGCGGAATATCTCAGCATTTGCATTGATGAGTGATAGTCTCCATAAGGGTTGATGTTTACCATCAGAGACGTGCGCTGGTTCAGCTTCTCGTTGAATGCGTTTGCAAGTAGCAAAGAGTTCAGCTTGCCCGTTCGGAATGCCGAGGTGTCCATCTTCAAGCTTGTCCTCTGCTTTTCCAGACACTGTCCTAGCAACATTAAAGATCTGTTGATTGCGCATGACTCGATGAGCCGGTTCCCGCTTGTTTTCGAGCTCTTGACACGCTCTGAGCCAGCCAGGTCCACAAAGGTCAACGTAGATGCCGTCATTTTGCCAGATTTCTTCATCTGTTTCACTTCAACGGTGATGAAAGCATGCGATCTGCTCGAAACTGCATTCGAGCCCGTTGAATGTGCTATGCGTGTAGCTAGCCCCTTCTTGATCACCTGAAAGGCTTCCTGCCTATCTGATACAAAGATCTTCTGTGCGTTTGATACGTAGACCTTGCCGGTAACTGGATCAATTTTTGAACTTAGAGCACTCCTAGAGAGTAGTGATTTCCCCGAGCTGTCGCTGAGCAGCTCAAACACCCTGTCGTTGTAGATCTCATACATTGAGACATAAACTCCGAACTGAGTCGTCGTTGGAGAAAGGTCAACTCTCTTTGCTAAGAAGACCTTTCCGCCGCTTGCGCCCTTATTGGGTGCAGTGGAGGCACCCGAGGTGTTTGAGCCACCAGAGCCTCCAGACTGCGCTGCCGTGCCTGGAGAAGGACCAGATTTGACCCAGTCAATAAATAAGCCTCCTTCCATTGCAGAGGAGGTACGGCCAGGGTTTAACCTATCAGACTGAGCTTCCATAGAATCAAAGTCTGCCACCCGGCCCTCGATAGACTTGAATATTGTATCAATTGAGAGGTGGACGAGCCCCGGTACAGATCTATTCCCGAGAATAGTAAATGTTTTGCCAGACCCAGACGGGCCCATGGTGAAAAAAAGGGAGTCGTGGCCATTTAAACAGTTTTCTACTAAACCAAACGCAGAGTCATTGTACACATCAACCTGCGACCTCAACTCGGAGAAGACTTTGCTGAAAGTAAAAGCCTCTTTGGCCTTACCACGGCCAATGTCTGAGGCGGCTGCGAGGATTTTTTCTTCGCCAGGAACCTCTGCCAAAAAACCTGACCCTGTTACCGCCTCTTCGTCTGTCTCACCTCCTCCTCCTCCTCCTCCTCCTCCTCCTTTCAGCCTCAGAAATACAGGTATTTTGGCCGTCGCCGTCTGCTCTTTGATACCCATCGTTGCTGCAGAGTCTGGGGTGTTTGTTTACATTTACAACGTTGTACGGCGGATCATTTGGAGGCCTGATCTGTACTCACCTTAAATTTATCTCTACTAGTATCGCCGGGCCCAGACTGTGTCGCGCAAACGAATTTTAACGCGACGCTCCGCGATTCTAGCCCCGATTAACGTTCACTCACACTCACTGGCAGCCTGAGCGCATTAAAATAATTTCCAGCTGAAACCCAGCAGGGTGCAGCCACATAACTCGATCTGTCTTTCAGCTTAATCCAGGGAGCTCGCAAAATCCTAGGCTAGGGCTAAAAGTTGACATTTATCAGATACGAGCATTCCTCAATCAGTTGGTTGCAAAGTTTCGTATTTTAAGCCTTCACCGCTGCTTCAGACAAGCTTGCAAAATCAAGTAACATTGAAAATCTGAGCAGGCTTAGAAAAATGGTTGATCCAGAGTCAAGAAAGAGGCCCCGCGAGGATGACGACCTCCTTGATGAGGGAGCTGATATTGTTGAGACGAGCGAGGAAGCCACACCACATGAAAATAGTGTCCCCAAGAAAAGGTCAAGGAGCGAAGATAGGGGCTCTGCTCAGGAAGCCAATGACTCTGATGCTGCTTCTTCAGGCTTGTCCGACCTCACAAAGGAAGAGGAAGCTTCCAAACCTGAGCCTACAAGTATGCTAGAGGAAAAGGACAGGCTTCAGGCACAAAAAGCCGGCGAGATGATTGCTGATGAAATTACTTATGAAGTTGAGAATTCATCAAATGAGCAGAAGGAGAGCAGCGGTACCAGTGAGCAGGAGGTCCTAGCTGACAATAATGCGAAGGCAGATGTCGATGGAGAGACTGCCATAAAAGCAGATAAAGCTGAGGTTAAAGCAGCTGAGGTTAAAGCAGACGAGCCTATGGCAACAGAGGTGCCTGTTGATGCCTCTAGCGTGGAGAATGCCGATGAGCTCGATGACGGTAGTGACGAAAAAAAGCAGGAAGGGGAGGACCAACTGGACGATGACAGAAGCGAGCTAGATAATGGCTCCCCCAAGGACCCTAGTGCCGCAAATCCTGCCAGTGAAGGTTCGAACGATGACGAACCCTCATCTGTGACTGCTCCCGCTCAGTCTGAACCGCCTACTGAGCAAGAGGATGAAGCAGTACAAATATCATCGAAAGAGAGATCGTCCGTTGAGCCAGCTGCCGCTACAGAAGAGATCATTGAAGAGCTTGTTGATGAGCCTATTGAGGAGTCTACCAAGAAACTTACGGAGGAGCCTATCGAAGGGACAGTTGAGGAGTCTCTTAAGGAGCCCGCCGAGGAACCTACCGAACATAATGAGACCCCTTTACCATCTGATAAAGACGAGCTGGAAGACCACCCGGATGAGTTAAATGATGGTAGTCCAAAGAAAGAGGCACCAGATCCTGCGGCATCAGTTGCAAATGAGGAAGAGACCTTACCGAAAGAAGAGAAGTCAGTGCCCGTACCGGAAGTTGAACCTTCCTCCACACCAGTCAAAGTTTTCGGATCAAGCGCATCATTCACGAAACCAACAGGTAGCATCTTCGGGTCAAAGGCAACCTTTGGAAAGCCTTCGGGTAACATTTTCGGATCAGGTGCAAGCTTTTCCAAGCCGACCGCAGACGTTTTCCAGTCCATGAGCTCTGTGGGAACCGGCACCGGAAGCACATCAAGTATATTTGGGTCGTCCGTGACCCCAGCTTCCTCGGAAAAAAGTGGTTCAGTAGCCAAAGGTGATGATGAAGATGACGATGCCCAGTCTGAATTGGACGACAGAGATTATAATGACGAGGATACTGAGACTGGCGACCGAAGGTCAATTGACACAGCCTTCGGTCTTTCTCATGAACAGCTCCAACAGCGGAGAGAACAAATGTCCTCATCAAACGTGCATGTACCAACCGGAGAAGAGCTAGAAGAGTCCGTGTTCTCGACGCGGGCTAAGTTGTATGTGTTGGATTTGGCATCTCCAGCTTCCGGCTGGAAAGAACGCGGGGTTGGACCAGTGCATATCAATAGAAGTACAAATAATACGGGGGAGGACGACACGCAGCCACAGCAGTGGAATGGGCGGATTGTTATGAGATCAGATGCAGTGCACAAGGTTATCTTGAATATGCCTATACTGAAGGAAACTGAGGTTTTCCAGGGAATGAAGAGCTCGCAGGCAAGCGAGAAGTTTGCCAGGATAACTGGAATCGAGGAGGGCAAGGTGCTCCAGTATGCTATCAAATGCCCATCCAGTGATCTGGCTGACGGCCTCTATAATACCGTGAAAGATCTGATACCCCAAGGTAAGTGAATCTTGGTCATTAGAAGGAGCTTGCGTCAGAAGAGAAACAGTCTTTCGACAAAACTAATCCTGTAGATCGCATCTGACAACAATTATCAAGAACGCACGGTCTACGCCTCGGTGACGCTGCTTGCTCCAACCCCTGGTTTTTGAGACTTCCACTTAATATGCTATAGTTCCAGCGTCTTAGCCAAAGATACGCATGTAAATACTAGTTCTTCTTTATGCATTTCACAGCACTTCATTCTCAACTTGGCTTGAATGCCACTGAACAGATAGTTTGGCCCTTAGCTCCTCCAAACTCGAAAACCGGGTAGTCTATAGACCTCCAATACTGCAGCTTTTGATCCGAGTTATTTACAATAAGATTGATAACCTCCGTCTCGGTGAAATTGCAAGAGGTCACCAGCAAAAGTCCTGTTTGAGGCTTGACCATCCTTGACACTGCCTGGGCATATTTCTGCCTAGAAGTGAACCCATCATATTTTTCCGACGACAAGGCAATTGCGTCCATTGTACCCTTATCAAGGACCACATCCCACTGATCTGTCACCTCGTCAGCAAGTATATCTGCTTGCTTGAACGTGGCATTGGTCACTTGTTCATTCTCAGCCACTAGCTTAGCGAACTCGACTGAAGGATTTGAGTAGTCAAGCCCTGTCAGAGGACCTTCAAACCCGGCTCTGCTCAAGGAGAACAAGAGCTGGCCGTTCCCCGTTCCAAGATCTACAATAGTACTATCAAAGCTAACGCCCCCCTCATTCTCTTCAGCGAGTTGGGTCAAAAAATCCACGATTTTGTCTTCAGCTCCAGCATCCTCGAACCAGCATTCGCCAGTATCGTTCTCATTCTCGATAAAATTGTTCTTCTCAAGTTTGTAGAAATTATCCCAGTACTCTCTGGTTCCGAGCTTGGAAGGGTTCAGCTGGGGTACAGACTCAGGCATCGTCAGACTTTCTGCAAATGCCTTGAGCAGCTTTTATCTATTTTGTCTCGAGTTGAAACTCCCGGTCACTTTCTATAGCTTTAACGTAGATCTTAAAGCTGGTTCAGCTTAAACGGCTGAAATTTTCTGCGCGCATGCGCTGCGTTAAGTCTAATCTGCGCTCGGCTAACGTCGACGTTTATAGATCGCCCCGGGGCAGCAAAATGATCGACCGTCGTAAAAGTCAGATCCGATGACTGAGTTTCGGCTGCAGCAGTCCATGACTCGACGCTCCCTACGGCGCTGAGTATACTAATTAGCCGGCGACATCGACGGAAGTGTTTCGTGCACCACTTTACCGACTCTACATAACATGAAAAGCTTGCAGTTGTTGAAAATCTAACTATCTCGAGTGTATGGAGGGCTTTGAAGGTACTGCTGTTTGAGAAGGCTATACGGTATGGTACATGACGATGCGCTAAGGGACGAAGTTGAGCTTTCGGCAGGCTCTCACAACGACAGCACCTCGGAGAGCCAAAGTAATGTCATTTTCCCCACTGATGACAAGCATACAGAGTTCCCAGAGGGTGGCTGGCGAGCTTGGAGTATGGTGCTGGGGTCAACGTTGGCCTTGATGTCTACGTTTGGCGTAGTAAATGCTGCGGGGTTCATCCAGGGCTATATTTCTACTAATCAGCTCAAGGACGTGTCGGAGAGTCAGGTAAGCTGGATCTTCAGTGTATACGTGTGCCTGTACTTCTTTGGCGGGGTCCAGGTGGGCCCCATTTTTGACACATATGGGATCAAATGGGTTATGCTTCCCGGTTATGTAGGAAGCGTGGCCAGTATTTTCATTCTCAGTGTCTGTAAAAAGTACTACCAGTTCATGCTAGGATTTGGCATCTTGGGAGGATTATCTGGGTCTCTCGTGTTCACGCCCTCAGTCACTATCATTGGACATTGGTTTTATAAACGACGAGGGCTGGCGACAGGGATCGGAGCGGTGGGTGGTGCTCTGGGAGGAGTCATTTTCCCCGTCATGCTACGAGCACTGCTTCCGCGAATTGGCTTCGGCTGGGCGATTCGCAGTGTTGCCTTCGTAGTACTGGGGCTTTCAGTTGCCGCTGCTTTGATTTTGAGGACAAGACTGCCTCCGAACAAGGCGGCTGGCGCAACGATAGATCTTAGCGCCTTCAAGGAACCGCAATACTTTGTGGCAGTCACCGCAGTGTTCATGATAGAATGGGCAATGTTCGTACCGCTCAATTACATCACTAGTTACGCGTTAACCTACCACGTTGGCACTAACAACTCTTATTTGATGGTCATTTACCTGAACGTGGGCTCAATCTTTGGCCGTGCGCTTCCCGGTTATTTCGCAGATAAGCTCGGACGCTACAATGTGATGATCATCACTAGCACGTTCTCTGGGCTTATGTGCTTAGCTCTATGGCTTCCGGCAAAGGATAGTTATAGCATTTTGATTGCCTTTGCAGTTCTTTTTGGATTCTGGAGCGGGTCTAGTATAAGCCTAACCCCAGTGTGCATCTCGCAAATTTGCGAGACAAAGGACTACGGTAAAAGGTACGGAACCTGCTATTTCATTTGCAGCTTTGGCGCACTAACAGGTCTCCCCATTGCTGGAGCTATCGTTGATTCCCAGGGTGGTTCCTACAGGGGACTTATAATCTTTGCGGGAGTCTGCTATCTAGTGGGAAGCCTCCTGTTTCTGACTGTTAGAATGATTAACGGCCACCACAAAACTATGAAATTTTAGCTCTTATTGCATTGTATTCTTATTAAAAATGCATATTTTCAGTTCGACAGTGACTTAACGCACAGTGCCGAGTATTAGTACATCATATCTGGTAAATGATATGGCGCAGGGGCTCTTGGGTCCCTATTTTTGGGGTCTCGCGGATTTACAGGATCGGCGAGTTTTGGGTCGGGACCTCTGGTAGCACTGCTGCTGCTGCCGCTAGTGCTACCATGGGCCAAGCGGGGATCTACCCTGTCCCTTGCTTTTTGATTGTAGCTAGCTGGTGGGCCACGCGGTTCGTATGGTGCTGCTGCACTTGAAGCCATGCTTGACGGAGGCACATGAGGCCGCGAGCTTGGTCCACTCTGAGTATCTGACCTTGATGGCCGCCTTTCAAACGGTACAGGCTCTCGATGCCTACCCTCAGTTCGTAGAGAATCGTCGCGCTCCTTCTCTCTTTCACGGTCTCTACGTGCCCGTTCCAGCTCTCTTGCAGAGGGTGGGCGATGCGGCTCGTCTCTATAGCCTCGCCCAGACGAGAACTCGTTCCTCGAGTCTTCTCTTGTATCTTCTCGTGTATCATCTCGCGGGTCGTTCCGTAAGTATTCGCCTCTCGAATCTCGCCGCGAATCGTACCGCGAGCCGTATCCATTGCGATACCCTGAGGAAGACGAGTCTGAGAAATCTTCTCTGGATCCTCCGTACCTTCCCTCCGATCTCCGAGGAGGTTCATCGCGGCGTGAGTCATACCGGTTGTAACTCCCACCGCCACGCGGCCGGTCGCTGCCTCCGCGATAGGATGCGTCTCGTCTTGGCGGTGGCGGTCCTCCTCTGAAGGAGTCTCCACCATATCTTGACGGCGGAGGGGCTAGTGAGTTCTGGGATGCAAGTCCGGGTCTACCGTAACTTGTACCGCCATTACCACCAGCTGGACGACGTTTCCAACTCAAAAGCTCCTTCTTGGTATAATGCCTGCCACCCTTTCCGCCGCCAAGTTTTCTTGGTTTCCACCCTTTTACTGTTCGTCCTCGTTCAACATCTGCCACAATCCGCCTGCCCTTAATAAGGGTCCTGTCAGTAGCTCGGAGAGCTGCCGTCATATCACGCTCATGCTCAAACACAATGAATGCATACCCTTTTGCTTTGCCCGTCTCCTTATCCGCAACAATCCTGATCCGCTCAATGGGGCCGAACTTGGAAAACTCCTTATCGAGATCTTGCTCATCAACATCGTAGCTTAACCGTGATAAGAATAAAGTTTTGTAGGGGTCACCCCTTATATGTGCATCATTGCTGGGATCCCATTTGGAAAAATCTTCCTCCAAGATTCGACTGTTTTCCTCCTGTTTGGTTTTCTTTTGTTTTTTCACCACATCCAGCCAGCTGTGTGTAGGTTCGTAGTCGTCCAACTTCTTATCAGGATGCGACTGTATATGCTGCAACATCGCTGCTGTTCCATCAATGGGGACCGTGGCTCGTTTACCTGGAGTTTGATCCAATGGGGTCCAATGCACCAATGGCGGCCGAGGCTCAAAGAGCGACGCCACGTGCGGCGGTATTTTGGATAAATCCTAGATGATTAGCTTCTCGTCATTGGTTCCTTCTAGTTTCAGCATGGTTCACGTACCATTTTTGAGCTCAGCTGGGTTGAGCAGGTCCAGGGCCGTTAAATTATTGTTATGCTAAGCTGCTCAATTCTCAGACTGACTTCGACCCTCATACAAATCGCGCTTCTGAATTGAGGATCTCATAGTAAACTCAGAGATCATAACTGCAGTTTAACATTAATGTTAGCGTAACTTAACTAAGTGGTTACTTGAAAAAATGAAATATTTACAGTATGTGTCACGTGAGCGCCCGCGAGGTAGCGTAGACTCGTGCATTATCTAGCCATTTTAGGCTCTCCAATGTCATGAACCGTCATGAGCCAGGGGTTCAGTAGCATCCGGCATGTTGCTTCCGGCATGTTGCTTTTAAGAGTCAAGGTCATGGGTCGTGGCTCTTATTTCAAGACCTATTTCCGTGCCAAAGATGATTTAACGGGAAGTGTCTCAATCATACTCAGACTGTGGACTCGGCAAAGCTGAGGCTTGCCCCGTTCGGGATCAGTCATACAACCATCTATGCTGGAAAATTTCATTCGATCCCGTCGCGCTCGTGCCCTCTGGCCCTGTTGGGGACTTGGTACAGCAGTTGAGGGTCGGCCCATCTCTATAGAGCCGCAAGCATATGTAGCATCAGCAGGCCGCCTTTACCTTGCCCATTGCGCGATGAAAACCAAGAGCGGCTCAGAAATTTGGCGGCAGAAGCAGCGCTGCTACATGTTGGGGCCTTTCTGTGTTTATGATATCAAAGTTGCTGGCTCCGTAAACCTAAAGAACAAAATTAGCACGTCACTTCTCAGGACACAAATTCAAAACCACCTCACATACACTGCTAGCAACATCCAATTGCATGCCAAAAGTTCGAAGATAATTGGCTGTTTTAGTTCCCAAGATTCTCGACTTCTTGCCTAATCCTACAACCAAAACATCCGGCACAGGGGTAAGCACCTTAAAGAATGACAGAGCTTTAAGATCAATCTCAATGACCCCCTCCTCGACACCTGACACAATTCCCGTAAGATTAAGTGCAAAGCTTTCAGTACCAAGCAAAATGAGAGCTGTTGGCTGGGCGGGGTTCAGGGTACGAAGCACTGCTCCTGACTCAAGTATGAATGCATTCTCGGTTATGGACGTGACCGAGTTTTTGGCCTTAGGAGTGTCTTGACCAAATATATCAAAGTCCGCTAGAGTATGCGTAGCCGCTTCTGGCATTTGCTTCAATTTGGATCTTGACTGGGGGGCTTGCGGATCATTATTGCCGGCCTGCCGCTGTTGCTTTTGATCCTCCTCGAGCTGTCTGATGGCCTCCAGCCGTTTCCTTGCTTGAGCACTTGCGCAGTACGTCGAAGACGTCACAAAGCTCCTATGAACTGGTTTCCTTAGTACGTTGCCAAATCTAGATGCTAACATTTTGCGAATATGCCCGTTGTCCCGGTACTGGAGAGAATTGTTGGGAGCTATATATAGGCCCTGATTTTGTATAAAGATCTTTGAGAATTTCAGATGGCACGCTGCGTTATATCCCGTGAGTATGCAAGTCGCTGAGTATTCAACGCCAGTCGAGGTTAAACGTACGAGCGTCGAGGATCGGATCGATGATGGTCGCGGCTATTCGGACTACACGGTCTAACGATGGCGGTGAGAGATCACGGCTCGCGAGATCTCAGAGACTAATAAGCTCAATTTACAATCCAAATTTTTCAACTCAAAGCTCAATATTTATTGCCGAAACCAAACGGGAGGAGGTCAACCACAAGAATGCCAGTCGGTGCAAATGCGGCAATCAAGCCAAGGATCCTGAGTGGACTGGGTAACTTTGTGTTGCCATGCAAGAAAATCACCCTCAGATACTGCAACTGGGGAGGCAGCTCGGAAGGAATGCGACAACTCATCTCGACGGAACTAAAGCAGGTCCTACAACAATATCCCAGAATCGAGTTCCAAGTAGTCAAAAGGCATGGTCACCCAATAGTCAAGGGAGAGTATGGTGGCTTTGAAGGGGGCGCCCCGACTGAAAAGGTCATTTGTGTGAGGAAATTCAGTCCAAGTCAAATCAAGGAGAAAATTAGGTATCTGGCAGATAACAGCGGAAAACCTCAAGCTAAATACCCAGGTGCTGTCACGAGTTACAGGCCGTCAGTACGAGGCATTTGGTCGCCATTTCATGTTGACAAGGATTTCAGGTTCAAAATTTGAGACTCACGATAAAATCTCTGTCACTTTCATTATTGCATGTACATATAAATATTTAATCATTATGTTTCCAGTTATTCAGGCCTGAATTTTTCATTCAACATCAGCCATGAGTATTAATTCACAAATGGGTGCGTCAAAGCTTCACTGGGTTTAATCCTCTTGTCAGGGTTAAGACTGAGCATTTTCTCTAGCAGATCGATAAAGCTATCTTGTAGCTTTAGGTCCTGCTGCTGTTGCTCGTCCGTGCCACCTGACAACTTTTGCTTGAGCGTGGTCAAGGTGAAGTTGGGCATGAGTTTGGGCACTGGCCGCTCCAGAACTAGGTCATACTCCTGGCTAACGAAGACCAAGTCATCATTGAAATGTTGATATGTGAGTGTAGCCTTTCTGAGCATCTTATGGCTCATTTTCCCTTTGGTCTCCATGAACAATTTCAGCATGTGGTTGTTTGACTTGCCAGGAAACAGAATTTTGCCGGTGTACAGCTCATAGAGTGTGCACCCTAGGGACCACATATCGATCGCGTAGTCATAGGAAGCAAGTCCCAAGATAAGTTCTGGGGCTCGGTAGAACCGTGACACAAGGTACGGAGTGATATCTCGGTCCTCTAAAGTGGTCGCAGACCCCAAGTCAGCAATAACCAGCCTTGTGTGCGTGGAGTTTGCTAAAATGTTGTCGGGTTTGAGATCAGCATGTACGATACCGCATTTTTCGAGCAACTGAAGCCCCAGCAGCAATTGCCTGGTATATTTCTGGATAGCTTTGACATTGAGCCCCACGTCTCGGCCGAACCTGTTTAGCAATGACCGTAGATTTGTTTCCATGTTTTCAAACACAAGGCATAAATGCTTCTTGTGCTCGAAGCTGTCAATCAGAGAGACTACTCTGTCCATTGAGACCGGCTGATTGGAAGTAGAGCCTCTATTCTTATTGATCACGCTCAGAAAGTGAATCTCCTTGGCGGCCGCTTTCCTCATTGACTCGTTGTTACGTATAACTTTGATAGCCACAAGCCTTTCTTTGTTATCTTCCTCACCCTCAGTGACGGCAGTGGCCTTAAGGTCCACTGCTCTGATTACTGTTGCAAACACACCTTTGCCAACAATTGAGGTGACCTTGAACCGATCCTGAACAATCTCACCAGGGATTGTACGGTAATAGCCCTCTATATCGTCCCAGTTGTCCAAGAGATCCTGGTCGAGAGTTTGGCCGTGGGCCGAATCTTCTGCTGCCGAAACGGTATCAAGCGCAAACATGTCTTCCACTTCACTGTCTGAAGTATCCATCATCCCATTTGCGGGGGCTTCTACCGGTACTCCTGCTACTTGTGTGTCTGGTTGTGGTGGTTTCAGTGCTCCAAGTGATGGCTCAGGCTGTGGAATAGGGGTTTCCCCCAGGGACTGGACGTTTGGTCGCAAGGCATCCTGCGGCTGCTCTACTATCAGATTGTGGGGATTGCCATTGGCATTTGACAATTGCTCCAGTAACTTTAACCTTTTGCGGCGTCGCTCCTGTAAGAGAAGCTCCTCTTCATCAAGCTCTTGCTCAGTCATCTCTGGTCATAGGTGCCTCTAATCAAGTCCGTGATCGTCAACAAGAGCTTGCGACGCATCCGCAAGAAGCTAGATCTACAGTCTAAGATCTTATCGAATATTGATCGCTGAGACTAAGATTTTGCCCGGGGCCGCAGAAATCTAACTTGTCTGATAATACTCCTTGAAGATTTAACCTTTGAGTCTCAAGGTGAGCCCTGTAGTTATGAGCCCGAAAACCTTCAGTAACGTTATACAGTATACAGTATACAGTATACGTACCGAATCGGTGTGGGGTCCAGAGTTCACGTGGTCTTGGATAGCCGATCGGTTAGAAATCTTTAGGTTCATTCTGGAGCTCTGCGCTTAACGGCACTACTCCAGGACGCGACTCCGACTCGAGATCTGCTCACTGGTGAATTCAGATTGATATATGCATGCAGGGCGTAACGGCGTTGTTAACGGCTGATTGTGCCGCAACGAAGTGCAGAAACGGCGTCTGAAGAAACCATGCCGACCTTTTGAAGCAGCGCGGGGCAAGTCACCACTCAGTGGGAGCATGCAGAGTCAGTGCCAGTAAAAATGAGAGTAAACGTTACTCAATGTCTTGACCAACAAGGCGGCTCGGGGCCCCGATCGGCTGAGCGAGGAGTCAGCTGCGCCGTCATAAAATTGCCATGAAAGCTTGAGATGGGCAACGCGCTGCACCAAGGGTCACAGGGCTCAAGATCTGAGAGTCAGATTGAAACGAAGCAAGCAAGGACTCATAAGAAATCTCCAGCCGAGAAGTCACAAGCCACCAAGATGACAATGGAAGATCTCTTGAACTAAAGGGCGGAGCCAATTGAGACTGAGAGCTGCGCCGCCCAATCTAGCTCATATCCGTTGACCGACGATAGATTGGCTTCTCCAGGGTGCGTGGAAGAAGAAACCCAGGGCCTAGGGCTCAGACATGAGAAATACGCGGGTATGACGCCCTGGGTACTAGCAGGAGCATCAAAGCCAAGTCCAAGTTAATTGATTCTGCATGCAAGCTTAACTGTTTAGATATCTGTTATCTGTAACGGCCGGCCTCTCGTATAAATTTGTCGCATTCGGATAACAAATTGAGTCACTTGCACACCGGGCGAGAGGCCCCAAGGGGTGAGGCTGAGCTCTTAAAGGGGAGGTTCATACTACAGGGTTGACCGTTAGACTGAGACCGAGAAGGAATTTAGTGTACTAACTCGCTGAATAAGACGGGCGGGCGCCATGCATGTGACGAAGCGTCGCCAACGCCGCGCCAGCCACCGCCATCGATCGGACCGCGTTCTAGAACAATACGCTGCTGCAGGCCGACGCTCCGCAGACTTCGACCTTTTGGCTGATCGCTCCAGACACGATGCTCCACGCCCTTCGACCTTGAGGCTCATAGCTTCATCCCACCCGTACCCGTATACGACAGGAAAGCTCGAACCCAGCCGGCTCTAAAGCTTCGTCTAAACCACTTAAGAGGAAAAATCACGAAATGCTGATGAAGCAGTCAACCGAAGGTCCGCAAAGGTCCGCACAGCACTGCGCAGCACTGCGCAGCGGCAGCCCACCGCGGCTAGCGAGTGCGGTATTAATGTATATTATTGTTCTTGTAAATATATATAAACAGACCGAGAGAAGGCTCCAATTCCACTTTTTTATAAACGGCCCACGTCTGCGGTATCGCTGAGTTACTTGCTCAAATTGTGCTCAGAGGCCCAAAAATATCAGCTTTACTGGTAAAATCCAGTCTGCGCGGTGAATTCTGACTCGGTGCTGGTCAGCGCATTAATCATCAATCTGGATCTGCTAGTTTGAAGATTTGTGTGTGGCCTTTAACGTTAAAGCGTGCTCGTTTAAACAGTCTTCAGCCGCAAGAGCGTGTTGTTTTTGGCCGTTATCGAGCATATCGGCCGACCGCCGCATAAACGTTAAAACGTTAACCACTGCAACTCCAAAAAGGGCGCTCAGAGCACACATCATTATTCCGCTTGTCTTGTGATAAAGGCGTTCTCACAGTTGGGCTTTTAACAGTTCAAGTTCACTTCACTTTGGTGTTTTTCAAGGATTTTCTCCAAAAAAATACGTTTAGTGCTTAGCAACAGGAAGGTGCTTTTGAACTGTGGTCTGTTCCACGAATATCATATCTGGTCCGAAGGGGTCGATAACCCGTTCGCGCCGAGAAACCAAGTGGTGTCGTCTCAGGCGCTGTTTCTGAGAAAATGAGTTCTTCAACCGATAGCAACCCCATGAGGGGTACAACCTCGACGTTATTCTTCGTCGCCATAGGTGTCGGAGTTGTCTTCGTGAACCTATTGTAAGTTTTTTTGCTCATGTTTGACTCACCTTTATTCTTGTTTTGATACTAACCACAGCGAGCGTGGGTTTGAGAGAGGTGTCCGTGCCACTTATCCCTGATTAGTGACATCATGGGTATTAGGGTACGTGACGCTACTTTGCAAACCTGAGCTTCAAAATATAGCGCATTTATGGTTATACGATATATCTACAGGAGGAGGAGGCATCCCGAGCTTTTTGAAAATGGCCCAACAGGAGGGATAGCGATCGCGCCGAATGGAGTCGGTGCCGCGCGGCGGTGGAAAGCGAAACCAAGGCTAATGTTGCAGGAGGAAGTGGACGGCCTGTTCCCCATAGCCGTGTACAAGGAAGTAAAGAACGATCCTGCAAAGAAGGAGAACGGGACGGCGGTCGTTGAATCAAAGGAGGACGGCTCGCCAGTAGGTACAGGGGAAATGGCGGGAGATGGTGCGAAGCATACTGGCACTGAAACAGTTACTAGCTCCAATGCTCTGGAGGAGGTTGCTAGCACTAGTACCGAGCGTGGAGAGTCTAGCATGACGGAGTCTCGGGGTCTTGACAACCAGCATGGTCCTGGAGTGGTGGATACGTATCAGGCTTCGAGCGAATTGGAGAGCCAGTGGCGTGGGCTGAGCGATATTTATGAACATGAGAGTCCCACTGAAAGAGTCGAAGTGCCAGTGACCAACGAGAATATTAATGATGACAATAATGACAACATCGACAACAGCAGCTTAGTCAATAGGAGTAACGAAATTAATGACAACAGGGATGAGATTGAGCTGCAAGAGATCCGGAATGATGCATTGGGAGTTTTGTCACCGCAGCAGGAAGACAAGGCTCCTGTACCAACAGTTGATCTATCAGACGTTGGAGACGATACCTGTATCGTCTGCTTGGATAACATGGAAGATACACAGCCAGTGAGGAGGTTAGCTTGTGGTCATATCTTCCACTCAGATTGCATAGACCCATGGCTCACCTCGCGGCGTGCCTACTGCCCTCTTTGTAAGCGCGACTACTACATTCCCAAGCCTACCTTGAAACAGGTGCATGGCCACGACAGCAGTAACGGTGATGTTGCAACCCCCAGCGCAGCAGCAGTAGCAGGCACCAGCCCCCGAGCAAGGTTAACAAACGCGGGTGGGGCTGCACGCAACAGAGTGGTGGCTTTTATCAATTATGCCAGAAACAGGCATAGTGACCAGAGCACTCAGGTACAGCCAGCAGAGGGGGGTCCAGCCCAGCCTCAGAGTCAAGGACAGGCTGGAGCTTCTCGTCGTCAGCGTGAAAACCGGGCTGAAGCAGGACCCAGTCACCACGTCTTGCCATACGCCAACTCGGCAACGATTGCTCAGCCGGCCAATGCATTGGTTCTGTAGTCTTTTCTATCGTGGAGTAAATATTTTTATTATTATTATTATTATTATTATCATCATTTCATTATCATTATCATTATCATTATCATTAACGTAGACGATGTGTAATGATCCGGTCCTGTGCAGCTCTTCTCGGGATTGCACAGACATGTTGATAAAGGTGTGGTGGCGCCCGGCTCCGGCATTCACTACAAGTAGTATCGGGATGGCTTTGGCGGTCAATTAGTCCGAGTAACCGTGTTAACCGAGGTCGGCAGAAGCGGTAATCGGCCAAATCCCGAGATAGTCACTCCGATTTAAAGTGCGTTAGTATGAGCTCCGGGGTGATCTTGACCCCACGATTAAACGCATAGAGTCTAACTTTCTCCACGCTATGCGGGGCACAAGCTGCGCGTGAGAATATTTAAATCAGCTGCGATATCCGATCTCTCTACCCCATAAAAGTTTTGTTCAAAAGTTTCGAAATCTGGGGAAGCAAAAGGAAGTCAAAGCTCGATAATACAAGAGAGACTATACTCAGAATACAGATATCATACCCAATGCTACGAGCTCAGCTGTCCAAACAAGCAAGGCTAAGCAGCCAATCGTTCGCTAGGCGAACTGCATCAGCAGTAGTCTCGCAAGGTGCTGGAAGCAGGGCATTTGCAACCACTGCGCTGCGCAAGAGCGCTGCCCCGCCATTGACCAACCTCACAGAGGAGGAGAACATGTTTAAGGAATCAGTTGCTCAATTTGCGCAGAGCGTGGTTGCCCCGCTGGCCCGTGAGATGGATGAAAACGAGAACATGGATAAGCAAGTTGTCCAAGCGATGTTCGCCAACGGTCTCATGGGTATTGAGACGCCGGAGGAACTGGGAGGAGCAGGCGCTTCATTCACATCGGCCATCTTGGTCGTGGAGGAGTTAGCCAAGGTTGACCCATCCGTTAGTGTTATGAACGACGTGCAGAACACTCTAGTCAACACCTGTATCCGACACTATGCCAGCGATGCACTCAAGAAAAAGTACCTACCCCAGCTGGCTCTTGAGAAAGTTGGATCATTTGCATTGTCTGAGCCTGCAAGCGGATCAGACGCTTTCGCTCTTCTGACCACTGCCAAGAAAGAAGGTGATAAGTATATCTTGTCCGGATCCAAGATGTGGATCACCAACTCTGCTGAGGCAGATATCTTTTTGGTTTTCGCCAATGTCGACCCTAAGCTGGGCTATAAGGGTATCACCTGCTTTGTTGTGGAGAAGGAATGGGGTATTAAGATCGCCAAGAAGGAAAAGAAGCTAGGCATCAGGGCCTCATCAACCTGTGTCATCAACCTCGACGACGTGGTGGTCCCCGAGGAGAATGTTCTAGGCCAGGTTGGCAAGGGATACAAGATTGCTATCGAGTGCTTGAATGAGGGCAGAATCGGCATTGCTGCTCAAATGGTGGGACTAGCTCAGGGCGCATTCCAAAAGGCTACCTCATATGCTTTTAACGACCGTAAGCAGTTCGGCAAGCTCATTGGCGAGTTCCAGGGTATGCAGTTCCAAATCGGTCAAGCAGCTACTGAAATTGAAGCTGCAAGACTACTGCTCTACAATGCTGCTCGGCTCAAGGAATCCGGCCAACCTTTTGTAAAGGAGGCAGCAATGGCCAAACTCTATGCCAGTCAAGTGGCCCAAAGTGTTTCTTCACTTGCAGTGGACTGGATGGGAGGTGTTGGATTCACTCGTGATGAGATCCTAGAGAAGTTCTACCGAGATGCCAAGATTGGGTCTATCTACGAGGGTACCTCAAACATTCAGCTCCAGACCATTGCTAAATACGTCCAGAAAGACGTTAGCCAGTAGCTTCAGAGAAAATGATATTTTTTCTTTAAGATCCTATTTTACTAATGCCCAAAGTGAAGCCTGTCAGCCTGAAAACTTTGAGAGTTGATTTCAACTTGTTGAAGCACTAAGCCTAGAGGTGGACGTCCGTAGCCTTACTGTAACTTATACTAGTATACCTGTCAAACATCTCGCGTTAACCCAGCTTGTTTTCTCGCAAGCTAACTCAAGCGTGGGGTAGTCACGTGCAGGTCTGGGTTAGATTTTGGTGCAACCTTGTACCTACGTGAGATCTGACCAGACGTTGAAGATGACAGGATCGGCAGTTCAGATATTTGTCAAAAAAAAAAAAAAAAAAAAAAAAAAAAAAAAAAAAAAAAAAAAAAAAAAAAAA
>JAKTSO010000124.1:0-23089 GCA_030580275.1 Groenewaldozyma sp. yHMH443
ACAGTTCTGGCTCTCCAACTCGAACAGGGAATGCAGCTTCGGAAAGGTGTGGAGCCTCTTTTGAAAAAAGTGTTTGTGGACATTGTGGTGCGACTCAGCGCAACCGGTCAACTTGTTACGACCACCTCTGGGAGTATTGTGAAGTTGCTCTATGGGAGCTTTTCAGAATCAAGCTAGGTGAGAAGATTGGCTATTTCGACTCTGAGGATGGAAATCTAAGTATGGCGATCTCCGGTGCATAGTCAAGGGCCCAGGATAAGACTTGAGCCGATCGATTTGCCCGATGTAATTTTGACTGGTCAGTCAGATCTTAGGGCTTACGTAACTGCCACTGAAAAAGCAGAGAGAGGGGGGGCCAGGGGGGCCGTAAGGGGAAAACAACAAACATGCCAGACACACACACACACACACACACGCAAAACAAACACCCGCTAAGTAAAGCTGCGATTAGATGCACCAGGGCGTGTTATTTACATTCTGGACGCAACAGTCTGCCTGGACAACGCACAGACAGACCAAAATATATTTCAGCTCTTAACACACAAACTTTGTAAACATCAACAAACACTAACCCACTTCTTGAGTCTGATCACCACCACCACCGTTTTATCCTTTGGAACACATTCTTTTTTATCTTTGTATTTTGTTTCTTTGTCTCTCCTTTCTCCCATTGACACCCTGTTTGAAGAACCCCTTTTACTAGTGGTTCAAAAGCTCGGTGTTCAATACTCTCTTTTCTTTTCGATTCTTGGCATTCTTTTCTCAATCACTCTTTTTTGGCTTTTGATTCTTTTGATAAGCCCATCCTCTTGTGCTTGTCAATTGATTTGGCATCACTTTACTTTCTTTATTTCTTAATACCCAATCCAGCAGTGTTCTGGATAGCTACTCCAAATGGATGACACCAGGGTAAGTCTGACAACAAGATGCTTTTAGTGTTGTCTCAAAGCAAGAACTAACAACCTAGATTGCACGCAAATATGGAAACGAGAACAGCATTATAGACAGGAAAGCGGCCACAGCTAGTCTAGCAGGAAAAGCCGCTTCCATGGACACTGCCGCGGCAGCCGCAACTGCAGCCGCAGCAGCGGTCGCAGCTGGAGGAGGCGCTCCCGGCAATGCTCCTGCTGGAACCAAAAAAAGACAAGCTCTAGCTACAGTCACAAACATCTCGGCTGCCCAGGGACCTGGCGGTAACGGTAAGGCTGCCAATATTAACGGCGTAAAGAGCAGCAAGCTCCAAGTGGGCGGAGGAGCAGACCGAGTTGTCAAGCCTATCATCGCTCGGAAAGTGTTGTCAGAAGGGTACCAGACCCAAACGCAGCAGCAAACGCAATCCGCAGCACTTCAAGGTCGCCAACCCTTGGCACCATTGCCCTTGGCTACAAGACATGAATCGACACAGTCACAACAACCGCTAGCACAGCAGCATCTATCTTCATCACAACAGCATCAGCATGACACAGAAGACGACGAGAACGACACAGACTCTTCAACCAGCGCCTCCACTGAAATTGATACCCACTCAGACTTGCATGACAGAGATTCCGAGGTGGTGGTTGCGCCTGAGCATAAGCACCACCAAGAGAGCAATCTGCTGGAAGAAGAAGAAGAAGAAGAAGAAGAAGAGGAGGAGGAGGAGGAGGTGCTGGACGAAGAAGAAGAGGAAGAGGAAGAAGAGGAAGACGAGGAGAACGATTTCAAGCCGATGCTTCCTGTCGTCGACGCCCAGTCTCAGCTCGAGCTAGCACACATCAACGAAGCATTCCAGAACATGCCTGGTATCTTTGATGAGAACGACGAAGATACGCTGGATATCTCCATGGTCGCAGAGTACGGTGACGAGATCTTTGCCTACATGAGGCACCTTGAGATCAAGTTCAGGCCCTCGCCTAACTACATGCAGGATCAAATTGAGCTACAATGGCACATGCGTAAGATTCTGGTCGATTGGCTTGTCCAGGTCCATGCACGATTCAACTTGCTACCAGAGACCTTATTCCTCACCATCAACTATATCGATAGGTTTTTGTCAATCAAGCAGGTATCGCTTTCCAAGTTTCAGCTGGTAGGAGCCGTTGCTTTGTTCATGGCAGCCAAGTACGAGGAGATCAATTGCCCCAGTGTCAACGAAATCGCATACATGGTCGACCACATGTACACTGTCGACGAGATCCTCAAAGCAGAAAGGTATATGATCGACTTACTCAACTTCGACCTTGGATGGCCCGGTCCCATGTCCTTTTTGAGACGAATTTCCAAAGCAGACGATTACGACCTTGAGACGAGAACGCTGGCAAAATACCTGCTAGAGATCACAATTATGGACCACAGATTTGTGGCTTCACCACCAAGCTGGCTCGCTGCAGGCGCTCATTACCTGTCCAGGAAACTGCTCAACAAGGGTGGGTGGACCGATGCTCATATTTACTTCTCCGGGTACACCAAAAGACAACTGCTCCCCGCCGCGGAGCTCATCCTGGAATGCTGCGGCAGCGCTAGAGAACACCACTCGGCTATCTTCGACAAGTACATGGATAGACGGTTCAAGCGTGCCTCAGGGTTCGTCCAGGAATGGATCAGCAGGCACAACTAATATCAACTTCCATGGTCAAAACAAACTACTAGTATCAATTTGTTACAGGCAGCTCTCAATATCATTATGCTAATAATGTCTGTGTACATGACTGGCCAAAAATTGCTTCATCGCTTATGTAATTAATTTTCTCTCATAACCGCTCTTTATGAAAATCTTTAAGCTAAGCTTTTTAATTCTTGAATCTACTAACTTAGCTGTCAATACTGAGAGACGTTCAAATTCATCACCATGTTGTCTCTTACGTTGAGAACTGCTAGCCGTGCTGCTAGAACGAGAATGGCCCTGCAGGCTGTTAGCAGGGGTTCTGCTTTGGCAATGGCCGGCGCCGGCAACGCCAGTGCTGGCAACGCCAGTGCTACTACCAGGTTGCTAGCTCCTAAAACTAGTGCCCTCAACTTCTCATCAACAAGCAGAATTGCTGCCAAGGAGGAGAAGGATGAGGCCACCATGGCTCATGACACTGTTGAGGCTGACCTGATTTCAGCCTTGGATTCCGAGATCCGATTCGAGACTGAGGAGCTTGAGGAAGTACCCGAGTCTGTTTCCGAGTTCATCAAGTCGTCTGGGTTCAAGGTCAACCACCCGGCTGGATCCGAGCAAGTGGAGCTCATCAAGAAGGATGCTAGCGGAGATATTGTACGAGTCTTTTTCTCTGTTAATGACACCGTGGACGGTGTTAGCTATGAGGACGAGGAGGGCCTTGACGTGGATGAGGATGGCAATGAGGTTAGTGGTCGATCTCTGGAGAATGAGAGGCAGAAGCAAACTGAACAAGAGGTTGAGGAAGAGGACGATGAAGACGATGAGGATATCTTCGGTGAGAACGGCTCACCAGTTAGGCTCAACGTTATCATTGAGAAGCCATCTGGTAAGGCTCTGGCTGTAGAGGGTTTGAGCCAAGACGGGTTCTTCATTATCCACGCCGTCACCCCTTACGAGAACAAGGATCTTGCCCTTGAGGAGTCCGCTGAAGCCGAGTACAAGAGAAAGCTCATGTACCGCGGCCCAGAGTACAACAGCCTGGACGAGACACTACAGGATTCCTTCGACGCTTACTTGATCTCCAAGGGCGTTGATCAGGACTTGATGCAGTTCATCTACGAGTACAGCCTGTTCAAGGAGAACGAGCAGTATGGCGACTGGCTCAAGGATGTCAGAAATACTATCTCTAACTAAGTGTCTCTCTTATTATTTTTCTGTATATACCGTTTTTTTGCAAAAATTTTTGATAATGTCCACAAGAAAACATTGAATCCCTAGTTCTTGGGTGCAGCTTTTCTTTGCTTCAAATGATGCTCAGGAATCCAGGACTCGTCATATCCAGTAGTGGCAGTAGTCTTCTTGCCTGACTTCTTTGCTGCGGCTGTGGAAGCACCGCCGGCAGTGGTAGCGGCTTCTTCTTTTTTCTCGCCCTTCTTGAGAACATACTTGTCAAGGTATGGCAGGACAAACTTGGTGGAGAGAAGGTATCCCAAAATAGCAAAAGTGCCACCCAGAATCAACTCAGACAAAATCAGCTTGGGGTCCCATGACGAAATATCCTTGTCCTTGATAGTGAAAGGACGAGGTTCAACAGAAAGAGCAACAAACTCCTGAGCACGTTGACCGTAAAGTACAAAGTTGGCCAGGTACTCGGAAGGTCCCAAGTCCAGCTTCAGCTTCTGGCTGATCTCAGCACTACCGCCCTTGGCATCGACATTGACAGGAGGCTCAATCTTGACGTTGGTCAGGTTGTAAGTGGCATTGGTAGCTGGGTCCTTAAATGACCCGCCAAAGGCTGCTAGCAACACTGGCTCCTCGTCTGGGTTGGTCAAGATGAACTTGACAGGGTGATCAACCTGGTTGACAATGACCTCATCAGCAACAATAGTAGCCTTGATTTCAGCCGCAACTAGCGAACTGCATGCGACAAAAGCCGCCGTGCTCAATGCTTTTAGGAACTTCATTGGTGCCGTTTCAATTAAAGAGAAGTAACGTGTAGAAGCTCCCCTATATGGTGTTTATGTGTCAGTCGCTGAAATATTCGGCTTTGAGATCGGCTCGATCTTCTCTAAGGATCTCGCTAACAAATCGCCGATATTAAATAATACGCGCTGATGTGGACCGAAGTTTGTAGTCCAATGCGGGTAAAACTGACACTAACTTACTGAGTACTTCTGGCGACAGGTAGGCAAACATAAATTCCTGAACCAATAATGATCAACGTGGAGTTTTCCGGAGGCCTGGAAGAATACTTCGACAAGCCACGGTATGTCAACATCGCAGTTGAGCAGGGTGCCTCTGTGAAGTGGCTGCTGAAGTTTTTGGAGGAAAGGGTATCCCGCGAAGATGTTCTGCTCCAAGATGGCACATTGTAAGATTTCATTTTTTTCTTTTTTTTTTTTTTTTTTTTTTTGATGCCAAAAATTCAGAATTCTAACTTTCCCAGTCGACCGGGTATACTTGTACTGATCAACGACCAAGACTGGGAACTTCTGGGTGAAGAAGAATATGTCTTCGAGGATGGGGACACGGTGTTGCTAGCTTCGACTTTGCACGGAGGTTGAGACCTAAGCACCAACAAAAAACAGATCATACAACCGGCGAAATGCGGTTCACTTTGATTACACAGGGTTCATGGCCATTCCAATCAGACCCCTACCGCCCCAGCCGGAGTCTGGAACAAGAGTGAACTCCTCCTCATGCGTGGATCCGTTTCTCAAGATGAGGACCTTAACAGGAACTTGGTCCCGGACTTGAGATGCGCACTGCGACAGCGACCTGGCCTCACCGAATTTAGTGATCAGGTCTCCAGTCTGAAGACCTGCCTTTGATGCGGGGCTATTCTCAGAGATGTAATGCACCACTGCGAATGGAGATGGCGTTGCTGATGTCGATGCTGATGATGCTGGTCCATCCAAGTTCCCGCGACTACGAGTGCCATTTAATAAAGTACCATTACCGTTAATAGTAGCCCCAGACTTGAAGTATGCATGAACTTCCTGCTCGATCTCCTCCATCACTTTTTTCAGGTCATTGCGTAGCATGATGATCCGTCTTCTAACTTGTCTAATCGTAGGGACATCAATGTCTGCTCGTGGGTACCCGTCAACCACCAGCTCAGTGTTCATATCTACATTATGCTGTTTTCTGGTTAGAGTTTTAGTCCGAGATCAAACTGGCATTTGTCAGAATTTGTTTTGCCGAAGATACGCTTACGCTTTTGAGAACGTCGACGAGGTCATCTATCTCCTGCTCAATAGCATCTCGCTCTTTGATCTTTTCCATTTTCCCGTTAGTCTCAGAAGTAATGAGGAGAATTAGGTGGAAAAAAGTGACGACTGATGCACTGGTGGCGGTTACGTCCTAAAGAGATGTTGGTAACATAACATATAAAAACTGACACTGCAGATCAGATTTCGGTTTTAGTCGAAGCGATCGCTGCACGCACCCACCGCGACTTTGCTGATCGCAATAGAAAGGTTTATAAGCTGGGGTAGCTACCACGACACGACCTATTCTGTTCTGTTTTCTAGACTTTGACTACAACAATCAAAGGATTGAAGACCGCATGTGTTCAGAATTCACGCGAGTGGGGTGTCCTGGGCCTCAAGGTGTCCTGGGCCCTTGAGGCAATATAGTCAAGAAGCCACGGGAGTTATCCATGCTAGGTGAGCCTCAAATCAGAACCTGAGAAAGGCAAGCTAGGAAAAGGGCTCTCACGCTTGCTAATTGTATTTTCCTCCATAGGAGCTACTTCGCCAAGCCAAGACGTCCGCAGCAAAGTATGGGGCTAATGCTAGCCCTGCTCCGGGAGTTTGTAGAGCTTACCACAAGCAGATCTCACCATTCTTCACGTGATCTTATCAAGATAAGCCACAGGTTGCATGCATGGCCGCTCATCTTTAGGACCTGACGTTTGCTGGGCGTACGCGCAATGGGCTTTTTTTCAAAGCTTGCTGGATAGAATAATACCTGTGTCCATGCGTGTTTCAATTACGACTACTGCTGATTGACGAGCTTCTGGTAGAACACATATATCAGCACAAATTCAGCAGTACAACTTCCAAGCGGCGATCATATCTGCCAAAGGTCCGAGAGTCTCCGTAGAACTATGCAGCCGTATTTAACTACATAAGATGCAATTGTGGATGCCAAGGAATTGAAACAGCTCAGCCAAACATGCACTGTCCGTTTCGTTGCTTAACTCACCTAGTGTTCACAAAAAATGCTTATTTTGCAGGTAGTACTAAAGCGCTTCCCTACTCGCTATCGCTGCTATCGCTGCTGTCGCTACTGCTGCTACTACTACTGTTCTCCTTCTTTTCCTCCTTTTCACCAATCTCCTCACTCTTCTCATTTTTCTCATTCTCATTTTCGTTTTCATCTTCATCCTTTTCGTCTTTGTCCTCTCCATCTTCGGGACCAGCATTTAAAGCATGTGCCTGTTTCAAAGAATTGTTGTAACTCTGGTCAGGACTGATCTTGATACTAACATTGGCTAGCTTACCGTCCACAATCAAGAAATGACTGCGGATAGTTTTTTTCTGTGGCGAGATACAACCAAGAGGTTTCAGCAACTTTTGCGGCTTATCACTCAGCAAGGTATACCCGAGCTTGTACTTAGCATCGAACTTACCCTGGGCATTAGGACTATCAGTAGACAGCCCAACCACAGTATACCCCAAAGCCGACCATCGTGCGCTAAAGTCTCTGAACCCGCAGGCCTGCCTCGAGCAACCGGGGGTGTTTGCCCTAGGGTACACGAATAACACGACCTTAGGGTGTTTCTCACAGAATTCCTTGAAGTTGACCTCCTCACCAGCCTGGTTCAACACTGTTACATCGGGAACATCGGTTCCCACTTTAGGCGCATTTTCCTGAATGATAACTTTGGTTTTGATAAACCTTTTGACCTTGGGTACTTTTTCTCCCGCAGCAATTGCGCTTGCATTCTCCTTGGTGATCGCACTAGTGGGCTTGGCACTGGCCTTGGTCGTGGACGCCTTCGTCTTGCCCTTTTTGGCCTCCTTGCGTGCAAGGTTCCTCTCCTTGTTTTTGTCGTATTTGGTGGTGTCCTTGGCCATTTTTTTGTATAAATTATATGCTTGACAGGGATGGTCAAATGGCTAACATGCCCAGCCTGCGTTGTAAATTATAGTCTGTCTGCGTGCACGGGTGGAAAATTTTGTTAAGCCATCGAGACCTTGAATTTTAACGCGATCTCTGACGCATGGCGATCTCACTCAGCTAGAACTCAACAGTCAGATAACTTATTAGCTTGCCAGCCGTTTACTTAGTTTTGATGATCTGAAAAATAGTGACAACAATAATAATACAAACATGAGCGACCCGGGTGAACAACCCGTTGAGAGTATAGATGAGCCTCAGCACGGAGTTCCCATCCCTATCAACCTAGAGAACCTAACGGAGAAACCTGAGGGAGTTTCAAAATCAGCATGGAAGAGAGAGCTGAAACGACGGAAATGGGAAGAGGAGCGACCCTCGTTTCTAGAGCAGCGGAGACAAAAACGTAAACAACTGAAAGTGTCGCGGAGAGAGAAGCGGTTAGAGGAGAAGAATGCTGTTGCTGCTTCAGCATTGGGCAGTAACAGGACATCATCATTATCATCATCATTATCATCATCATCACAGCAGCAACAAGCATCCGAATCGCAAAATCCAAAACCAAGAAGAGCACCACGGCAAGACTCCAACATCAAGCTGATAATAGACTGTGGCTTTGATGAGCTGATGAAGATGAACGAGCGAACATCGCTGTGTACACAGCTGGTGCGGTGCTACAGCTTCAACAGGAGGGCACCCATTTACTTCAATTTGGAGTTCAGCTCCATCAACAAGAAGCTGCTTGAAAAGTTCAACAATCTACAGTATAAGTCATGGCATGACCTTGTGATCAGGAACGAAGACTACGAGGTAGGGGGAGCAGCTGATCCTGCAACCATGGTATACCTGAGTTCTGACTCGGAGAACGTGGTGTCGACCCTTGAGGAGGGAAAAACGTACATCGTGGGTGGAATCGTCGACAAGGGCCGGTACAAGAACTTGTGCAGGGGCAAGGCGGAGTCCCAGGGGATCTCAACGGGTAGGCTACCCATTGATGAGTATATAAAGTTCTCAGGGAGGAGGGTTCTGACTACCAACCACGTTGTTGAGATTTTGCTGAAATTTCTCGAGGTCAGGGACTGGAAAGTGGCCTTCGAGGCTGTGCTTCCTCAGAGGAAGCTGTTATCAGCCGAAGGCGACAATCAAGCAGACGATAATTCTATTGTAGAGGGAGAAGAAGAGGAAGAAAAGGAGGACGAGCAGGAGGGAAAAGAGACTGTTGCACCCGGTATTACTATAGATGGAAAGCAGCCGGCCGAGTCTCAAGTCGAGCACCAAGCTGGTCCTCGTCCATCACAAGCCTCGAATAGCTAACGAATCTTGATGGAAGACGAATGCTCTCTCCGCTGACCGAAAGCTGCTTGATTGACTTTTCTCCTTTTGTAGAAACCTGTACACTACCACAGGGCCTTGCGGTTAAGTTAGGAGTTCTAACATTCTCAAGCTAGAGTGTTGTAGCCCAATGAAAAAAAAACAATTACATTTCCTGAAACGGACAAATTCGCACTGTTTGAAGGGCCGATCGCGTCCCTGCTAAATTTCACTTTAGTCGTAGCTAGTTCAAATAAAAAGATCCCGTTGTAAAGTTTAATTGGAAAAAACTCTGTGCAGCGACGCGACTTCTCCCTTTAGGGAGTTTCAAGCTAAGCTAAATTGTGTGAGATTTTGGGCACGCCCCTGGGCGATTTTCACGTTTAACTGTTAAGCCTTTAAGATCTCGATCTCGATCTCGATCTCACCTCCCACGAGCCCCAGCCTGAAGCCGTCGCCAGCACAGCCAGATCTAAAATAGCCCTTCAAAAAGGTCCCTTTTTCTCTCTTTCTTTTGTAAGCTGTTCGAGCTATACCGGCAAATATCAAGCAGAAGAGAGGAACGGAGATTAGTTGTCACAGGGGGAGACGGCCTCAAGAAGAAGCATTTTTCCTTTCTTTTATACCCCTTTCGCTTCGCTTTCTATTTTTTTCAATACTGATTTAGTCGGACGGACGCAGGCACGCGCGAGACTATCAGTTCCCTTCGTTTTTATCTCTGTTGCATTTTTTCAAGGGGAGAGCTGGACTGCCCTTGAGATATATTTCCAACTGGACATACATACTAACAGGAGCATATTTCTTCGAAAGTTATTCTTGCAACACAATTTGAGTGGCTGCAAGCTTAACTCTTCGCCGCTCGTTTTGCTCGTTACAACATACGACACAAGTTTCCGGAAATTTGAAGGTCGAGCCAAAATTACGCGCACATAGTCTTCCAAATAAGCCTGAATAGAGGGCTTAGAGAAACAGGCGGACTGGATCCGGTGTGTGTGTGTGTGTGTGTGCGTGCGTGTGAAATGTACTCAGGAAAACACAACGGGCACCCTCATTCATCCTACACCACTGCGACGACTCACATCACCCAGGAGGAGGACAGCGGCGAGAATGTCGCTCGCAAGATGGAGAGCATGGAGTTGAACCCTGGGAAACGACGGCAACACCCACGGCGGCAAAATCAGCATCAACAAGGGCCAATACCAGGAGATAGCAGTATAGCTGGCACTTCAGGAAGCCGTCGGTCCTCGTCTTCGAAAAGTACCGATGAGGATTACGCGCAGTATCTTCAGGACACGCGTCGGGTCAGCGCACAGTTTTCCAATGAGTCTGCAGCAGACTCCGCCGCTGGTATGGCGGTGGTCGCGCAGGAGATGAACAACGTACAGGCTTTGAAGAGGCTGTCACTTGGGGCGATGTCCGGGCTGGATCCCGACTTGCCAATGGTGTATAGCGAAATCCAAGTGTCGTCTCAGCCTCCGTCAGAGCAGCCGCTCCCGACGCAACCGCAGCATCAGTATCAGCATCATCATCAGCATCAATCACAGTCACAGCAACAGTCATCTACACCATCTCGAGCATCATCATCGAGTTCGTCGGTGCACCCGGGAATGATTAGAAAGGTGAGCGGCCAGGCGCCCTCGCCGCCACCGGTCTCGCCTCCACCCAGCTTGCCTCCAGGCGCGTCACCGACTGGGGCAGATGGACACAAACAGCAAAAGACTAGCGGTAGGGCACCGTCAGAAACGGAACAGTCTGCGCAACCAGAGCCACGGCGGAAAACGAGCACCAACTCTACGGGCTCAAACACTAGCATCAGGAGGCGAGGTTCAAATAAAAGCAACACCGAGGATGAGGATGATGACGAGGACAGTGGCAGGAGCCGGAAAAACTTCGAGCTGTCCGAATCCCAAGCATCGGAGCTGCTCTGGGTGCCTGCTCACGTGCATCCGGAGATAGCCCCCCAGGAGTGGAAATCGTTCGTGCAGAACAAGGTGGCAGAGCTGCGTGCTAGTGCAGTGCAGCAGACCGAGGAGGACTCGTCGTCGGCAATGGGAGCAAGTGGAGGGTCGAATTCAGATGACCGCACGCAGACCCAAGGGAAAAGGCTAAGTGCAGGATCAAGATCGTCGTCTCTGTCACTGAAAAGAGCCAACTCTAGGCTAACCACTCAGATCAAATCTCAAGACGAGTACAAGGACGGTAGCGAGGTGCTGGAGCAGCGTCGAAGGTCATCTTTGGACTCAACCACCACCCTATCACAATTATCGGCACACTTGAAGACGCTGGGCGAGCTGGAATCGCTCGCAATGAACCCCTTCCAACTGGCACGTACATTGTCTCAGTCATCGGTGCATTCGTACTCGTCAGCACAATCCTCAGCTGCCGCGCAGCTTCAGCCGAGGCCTGCGTCAGCACCACTTTTGTCAAACGGTCTTGATCATGAATACCAGTTTCAAAAGGCTCAGCCGCAATTTGACTCCGTTGAAGAAGAGCAGGATGAAGGTACTGGTACGGCTTCTCAAAATAATTATTATAAAAATGCATCGGGAGCTGAAATAGAAACGGAGACGTTGAACCCCAAGGCGCTGCTGGAGCGCCGCTTATCAGGATCAGGAGCTGCACCCGAGGAGGAAAAGGAGGAACAGCTTTCTAGGGAGTCGTCACGTCGAGAGGCAGCATCAAGGGTCGAGGTTGGAAGGTCAAGCTCGTTGAACAGTGCTGTTTCTGCCAACTCAGCTGGAACGGGCGTGGAGGGTGAATCTCTACAGGACTTTGCTGATTCAGAAGCCTGGAATGCTACTGCTGAGGATCAGCCTATGCTGGCAACTCCACTTGCGGCCGCTTCTTCGCTACGCCGCTCAACGAGAACTGTCAATAGGAGGAACAGGCCCCGGCAGGATTCAGCTCCTCCTCTGATGGGGACTGGAGTGGTCTCCTCCTCCGAAGGAGAAAGAGAGCTGGAAAGGGGAGCTACTAGAGAATCCGCGGTGGCTCAAAAATCGAGACTCCCAGCTAAAGAGCAGCAGCGCCAGTCTCCTGAGCCTAGACCTGCTCCACAGCAGGCAAGAGACCAGGGTCAGAACCAAGTTCAGAGCGAGGGTGGTGATGATAAGCGTGGAAATGAAACTCCAACTCCACGAGCACCGGCTCATCAACCAGGCTCAGCAAGATCGAGGGCAGAGGAGCAGCTGAAAAAGCTGGAAAAAAAGATGCACACATCTAGGAGCGAGGGAAAGATTTCTCGGTCAGACCTTAAGCAACAACAACAAGCCGGAAGTACAGCTGCTGCTGCTGCCGGAAGCAATCTAATTCCCACGTCCAAGAGTGAGAACACTATCCATGTTGGTAGTGACCAAACTGCTGCGGCCAGCAAGCAGTACCCACAGCCTCAAGTTCGGTCCCAACGCTCACAAGCTCAGCCACAAGCTCAGCCACAGGTACAGCCACAAGCTCAGCCACAAGCTCAGCCACAAGCTCAGCCACAAGCTCAGCCACAGGTACAGCCTCAAACTCAGCCTTCACAGAAGCAGCCTGTGGCAGCTAATGCTGATGTCGTCTCTAGCGAGCAGCCTGTAGTCGCGAACGCGGCGCCGCTGAAGAAATCTTCCTGGCGAAGGCTTTTCTCCACGTCGCAGGAAGATGTGGGAAACAGCACATCCAGCAGCAAGTTGGCTAGTCCGATCAACCTTGATGCTGCTAACGGGCCAAGCACTGAGACTGACAAGGAGATGTCGCCGGAAACTTCACCACGGAAAGCAACATTTTCTGGGTCTGGGTCCGGGTCTGGGTCTGGTTCTGGGTCTGGTTCTGGCAGTACTCCGAATAACAGTTTGTCGGCCTTCTTCAAGAAGAAGAGAAAGGATGATACCAAGGACTCATCGAGTGATTTAGGGCCGAGCCAGCTGGATCCAGTGAGGACGCATCAGGCCCAGGACCCCCTTCATCATGCTCAGGGGAAGCAGTCTCAGATCACTAAAAGCAGTGGTGGCAGCGGTGGTAGGAAGGACAAGCATAAGCGGAGCAGGTCTCAAAACATCTCAAGGCAGACGGTTCTACAGCAGCAGCAGCTTCAGCAGCAGCAACTGGCTGCTATCGGGAAACAGGGTGCCGATGCCAAGAGCAAGAAGAGAGCTGAGGAGGGCCTACGAATGCAGCTTCTGCATGAACGTCAGCAGCTAGATTTTGAGCTCCAGCAACTCCAATACCAGCTGGAACAACAGCCTTACCAGGTGCCCTATGTTATTCCCCCGCATCAAATGTCAGACAAGGCGCTGGTCATGATGCACCACCGGTACCCATTGCATATCGAGCGTGCCATATACCGTCTCTCCCACATGAAGCTTGCCAATTCCAAGCGACCGCTTGCGCAGCAAGTTTCGTTGTCAAATTTCATGTACGCTTACCTGAACCTAATCAACCACGGCTACCAACAGCAGCAACAGCAAATGCTCGCCCAACAGCAGCAGGAGCTTTATGAGAGGCAGATGGAAGTCGAGAGGCAGTTGGCTCTGGCCGGTGGAGCTGGAGGGGTTGTAGCAGGAGATGGGCTAGGAGGGGCGATAGGTGCCATGGGTATTGAGGGCATGCTAGCTTTGAGACCAACTCAGATGGACCCCGGGGTTTACCCCATGGAAAGCGAGGCAAAGTCGCCCGATTCCCTTTCTTCGTCTTCGTCCTCGTCATCGTCTGTTGAAGAAGAGTATTGGACTGACCAACAACAGCAACTGTCACATCAACAGCAGTACAACGACCAGACTCAGATGCAGATGATGATGCAAATGCAATTTCAACAACAACAACAACAACAACAGCAGCAGCAGCAGCAGCAGCAGCAGCAGCAGCAAATGTACAACCAGTACCCGGCTGAGCACGATCCCAACGACGGGTACCGACAGCAGCAGCAACAGAGCCACCACAACCAGCAGTCATACTTTGACGAGTCGGCGGATATAGCCAATTATGCTATGGGCGCCAGTGGAAGCAGTGCTGGTGGAGCAGGAGGGCATGGGGGAGGCGGTCGTGGGAACAACCAGCGGTATGGCAGACACAAGCGCAATGTCCATGGTCCTATGTACGGGGACTCTACCAATATCCCCGTTTACGAACATTCATGAAATATTTAACTGTAAATAACTACTTTTTGCATTTTTTTGAGTATATATATATATATATATATATATATATATATATATATTATCTATTCTTTTTCATTGTTTCTTCGACTTCTATCAAGTTGCCTCGAGAGCTACCAGCGTAGTGAATCATGTCACGCTCACGCATTTCTAGAAGTGAAAGTAGTTCTGACCCTAGCTAGTTGAGATCTGCCTGCTCACATCGGGAGTAAGGCTTTCGATCTCAGCCGATGATCACCTGAGGTTAAATTCTTACAGCGCTGGGTGAGCATACAAGAACTGCCAGTGAGTAAGTGACCCTCTCCAAGCTTAACTTAAGCTGCCTCATAAGCTGACTGAGATGTCAGCGATAAGAGTGGTGGTGTGCGGGGATGAAGGGGTAGGCAAGTCGTCGCTAATAACTTCGCTGGTCAAGGACAGGTATGTGCCTAACATTGAGGCTCTTCTACCGCCTGTGACGATACCGCGGGACTTTTTGAATATCCCCAGTGGCAATGGCCCGGGAGACGGGGAGCTGCAGGCCCAGAAGCTGATAAAAGGACGATTACGGGACAGAGGTAGCAATAACAACAACAGCAACCTGGATACCAGCTATGAAAGGACGACGTCGCTACTCAATGGTAGCAGTAATGGCAATGGGGCTAACGACGATGTCCTAAGGCCAACCGTGGTCGTTGATACTAGCTCCATGCTAGCGGATCGCGCACAATTGACCAAAGAGATCAAACGGGCCACCGTGATCTGGTTAGTGTATAGTGACCATTACACCTGTGAACGAATCTCTTTGTTCTGGATGCCATTCTTCAGAAGCATGGGCGTGAACTTGCCAGTAGTGCTAACGGCCAACAAATGCGATCTAAGCCAGACACCAAGAACGCCCAACGAGCAGCCTGAGGAAGAGTCAGAGCAAGAGGCTGCAGACCAAGATGAGCTCAACTTCAAGGCAGATGATGGGGACAGCTTGATATATGAGGAAATGGTGCCGATCCTTAAGGAGTTCAAGGAAATTGAGTCGTGTATCAGATGTAGTGCCAAGCTACGCTATAACGTCAATCAGGCATTCTACCTATGCCAGAGAGCAGTGACACACCCACTGGCTCCACTGTATGACTCCAAGGAGGGCGAGCTCAAATACGCATGTACCAAGGCGCTGGAAAGAGTATTTTTCCTATCGGATAGTGACCAGGATGGAGTGCTCAGCGACCAAGAATTTCGGGAATTACAGCAGGTGTGCTTCAATAGGCCCTTGGATGACGACGAGCTGGTGCAAATCAAAGTTGCACTGAGAATGAGGGACCCTGTAAACGCCATTGTAACCAGCGCCAGCAATGCGACCACGGGAATTAGTAGCGAGGGGTTTCTGTTGCTCAACAAAATATTTGCTGAAAAGGGCAGGCACGAAACCACATGGGGGATCCTGCGCCGGTTCCACTATACAGACTCTCTGTCTTTGAAGGACAGTTTTCTCTACCCGAAACTTGATGTTCCTGCCAACTCCAGCGTTGAGCTTAGCCCCATCGGATACAGGTTTCTGGTAGACCTGTTTGTACTGTTTGACAAGGACAATGATGGAGGACTTAATGAAAGGGAACTGGACGCACTATTTCAGCCAACTCCCGGCGTCCCTCAGCTCTGGCAAGACACGAACTTCCCATCATCCATTGTGCGCAACGAGAACGGCGATGTCACTTTACAGGGCTGGCTAGCCCAGTGGAGTATGACCACATATCTTGACCACAAAACTACAATGTCATACTTGGCATACTTGGGCTTTGAGTCTTCTGGGGGACGCAAGATCTCTTCGGGATTGAAAGTTACAAAGCCCAGAAAAAAGAGGAGGAACTACATGTTGAACTCCTCGGCGGCGGCGGCGTCCTCATCTGCATTTTTCTCGTCCCCATCCTCTAGCAACACAGTTGATAGGAACGTGTTCAACTGCTTTGTGCTGGGCGCAGATGGCAGTGGGAAGTCTTCACTGCTCAATGCCTTTTTGAGTAGGCCTCATAGCGAGTCCTACTCTCCAACAATCCGGCCCATCACAGTAGTGAACAGTGTCGAGATGACTGGTGGCAAACAATGCTATATGATTTTGGAAGAACTCGGCGAGCTGGAGCCGGCAGTTCTCGAGAATCAAAACAGGCTGGATGAGTGTGACGTGTTGTGCTACATCTATGATTCGAGTGACCCGGACAGTTTCTCCTACCTGGACAAGCTGCGCCGCAAGTACCCACACCTGGACACGCTGCCCGCGGTATTTGTAGCTTCCAAAGCCGACCTTGACCGCCAGCAGCAAAGGTGTGAGCTCCAGCCTGATATTTATACCTCACAGCTGTCGCTAGCCGCGCCGCTACACATCAGCGTACAGTGGCCGTCGTCACTGAGTGAGCTGCTAATACAACTAGCAGAAGCATCACAGAAGCCCGGTACAGCCACACCACACAGAGAAATATCCGGGCAGGACTACGACAAAAACCTCATGCAGCTGGCTGCAGCGGTTGGCGTGATTGGCGTTGTATCTACAATGTTGTGGATGATTTGGCGGTCGAAAAGATGATTGTATTATATTGTATTCTCATGTCAACTTATCGAAGCTACTTCTCAGCTTTGGCGTATGCTTCGGTAAGAAGGTTGAAATGCTGCTGCTCCTGGTCGCCCAGTACGCCCTTTGCATCGTCGACCACGGTGGCCACCAGTGAGTAATTTATGTACAAGAACTTCTCCCTCAAACCCTGGTTCTTGATGACAGAGCTCACTTTGGTAAGAAACGACTCAAAGTCGTTGCGGAGCCGGTTCAGACTGTTTGAGACCGGCTCAGTCTCACTCTCGGAACTTTCGCATAGCGACAGAATACCGGAGATAAAAAATGCAAACTGTTGAGTTATGGGGAGCGGGATCACAGTGCTACCGTGACCGCTTGTCCCGAATGAAGCGGCTCCGCTCAGATAACTCGATTTACTCGAAGCTCTCCTAAGACTCTCACAGTGTGAGTCCATGATGGTCTGAAATTTTGGCCAGAGATTGATCAATTGCAAATTGAGGTAGTCTTCCATTGCGGCAACTTTCAGGTGCTGCAGCTGGAACTCCAGCTTGTTGACGCACCTGATACATATCAAAACACCATACGCATCTGCCGTGGTCTCCAGCAAACTATTTTTGGTATAGTCTTGGCCAAGTTGAAACGTCGGCTTGAAAATCTCAATGCAGGTAGAGTTGAGATTCGACCTCAGCTGGAAGAAATCGTTGAGAAACTGGTACTCTGACGCGAAGTTGTCAACGAGCACTTGATTCAAGCTTGCAAAACCAACCTCGATATTGAAATTGACTGCCGCATTGTTTGCGCTGATACCATAAGCCGAAGAAAAGGCAGAGGCGGATGCAGATGACGATGAAGATGATAGTGGGTTTTTTAGCGCGGACGAGCCAGAACCTGAGGAAGATGCGGCTGCGGCAGCTGCAGCAGACTCAGCTGCTCCCGCTGTCATCACAGGCAAATTATCATTAACTAGAATAGCAGCTCGGTTGCCAATATTCAAATATCCCAATGCAACGCCGAGGGCAGCGGTGGACATCTGCCTGCTCATACCAAACCTGCCCCTTCCAAAAGCTGCACTTAGACCTCCCAGTGCGTCCGAAGCAGCATTACCTGAGCTAGATGAAGGGGTAGTTAGTTGGTCGGCTGACCCCAGCATAACCATTGCGGGGTCAACGCGCTTGGACGGTAGCTTCTGCAGCGATTTTGCGTATCGCTCAAAGTAACTATGGTAGTACCACCTTAAAGTATTTTTGTATGCATCCAAGAGACCCTGCGCTAGCTCTGGGTTCTCCTTCAGTAAGAATCCATACAGCTCTCTATTAGCAAACAAGTCCTGTTGTATCTTCTGCGCGTTGGCTCCCTGGGCCCTAAACATTTTGATTCTTTGTACCATGTAGCCTCTGATCCGTTCCACGGCTTTCACAGTTACCAATCTAACTTGCTCTTCAGCACCTTTTATAGCATTGAAATCCTGCACCGTTGACTTGAGGATGGCCAGTTCCTCCTTGCGACGCACCACATACCTCAATGCAGCACGCCAGTGCGGCGGCGAAACCTCTCCATTAGCAATCTGGCGGATTATTGATGGAGGAACCACCAGGGCCTCGACTAATGGTGAAAGTTTTGCCTCAGCCTCCTTCCGTGACCTTAGCCTCGAACTCAGCTTCTCATATCTGTTCTGTAAAGACTCCATGTCACTCGAAAGGTCCCCCAGCTCGACCGTAAATTTCTCCAGATAGCTCTCGACCGATGCCAGCATCTTGTCTGAGGTCTGGATACTTTGATGTAACTCATTGTAGTCTTGTAGTGCCTGCTGGTAGTCGCCCTTCTCGGGTGAGGTAGCATATTTTCCAACCAGCTCCCTCAAGGCAATTGGCCCGGCGTCGTTTTGTTGGGTGGTATTATTGGTATTGATGTTGTTTTCGACTACGGCCCGTGGGCTTGTCTGCTTGATCAGGTCCGGGTCCGGACTGAGCAATTGCCAGTCCCGCCCAAGAATTCCCTCACGTACAATTTCTCGTGGGTCAACGACAACCGTACCCATTGGAGGAGGCCGGCTCGACCTCCGCGATATGGGCTGCTGGCTGTCACTGCTCCTTGCCATGATTTGGTCCAGCGATCCAGGAATCCTCCCGCCGCGAAGTGCCAAGTTGGAGAAACGCTGCGTTTCAGCGGCCGATTGATTTATGGTGGTAGATCGCATTCGTCACCCTTAACAGTTAAACAGTAACGCGAATAGTAGTAGCACGCGTGAAGACGTGCACGTGTTCAAGCCGCTACTATAACAGAATCACGCGCCAAATTTTGAGGTTTAATGCTATCTTCTCGGCACGCAACATGGACGTGGCAAAATGATTCCCAGACCTGAGAATCACTCTCATTGGCAGCTAGACATTCCAAAAAAAATGTATGTAGATTTATACAGGGCGTTGTTACTCATTGCTACTTATTAGGGACAAAAGCTTATGAGAAAGAACTTCAGGCTGTGTGACACATTGCGAGTAAATAGAGTAGTTCTGGGTCCCTTGCGCTGAACAGAGTAGCGCATGTCATGAACATTAAGCAGCTGCTAGAGCACCTGGTACAGCAGGGATTCGGAGAGGATGCTCCCAGGCTTGAAATGCCAGTGGCTGAGTGCAATTAGCTGCTATCTGGAGCCCAATCATCGATCTCTTCTTCCATGAACTGCTGGGGCCCGCTTGGGGTTGAAAAGTTCGCCGGAGTGAATTGAGATTCCACGGGAGATTTCCGCCCCGCCAACAGCTCTGCTATGCTTGGCCCACTCGCGGGTTTAGAACGCGGAGCATTAGTAGCCTTAGGGCCAGCCCTGGGACCAGCCTTAACAGCAGCCTGAGAGGCTTCTTTCCTTTTATTATTCTCAGAGTCATCGTTATGCCAGATAGACCGGACGACTGGGCTTCTGACCGAGCGTTTTTCGATGTCGTCCCGCGCTCTTGCTAGGAGCTCAGACATGTCGACCTCACTTTTGGTTGCTGGGCTATTTACGCGGCGCCTCCGGGAGGCTTGGGATTCCAGCGGTGTCGACTTAGAGCCCAAATCCTCGAGAGAGGCCCTACCAGAAGACCGTCGCATGTGCCAAACAGAAGTGGATTGGGGCAACTTCAGGGGCGAAGAAGTTTGTGGCGAATCAGAAGAAGATGATAATGCTCGTGGTGGTCCGTTGCCTGGCGGGGCTGTTGAGGACTTCAATGCCTCAGAAGGTGCGACTGTACATGGAGATGCAGAGGCACGAGAGTGGGTAGTTTCACGATCTGTGCGGCTTTTGATAGATTTCATAATGTTGTCATAGCCCTTTTGAGCCCAGTTGATTGATATAGTGGACGCTTCGCGTTGTTCCTCCAGTGATTTACCATTTCGCGTGGCTAAGCTTTTCCTTGGCAGTGGTGGACTCACCTTGGGCAGGAGCGGCACCAAGCTTTTGAAGGGAGGCTTTTTAGCCTTTGGGACATTGTTTAGAGGCAGAGTTGATCTGAGTCGACTAGAGAGCGGCTGGTTCGGCTTTAGCTGGGTCGAGCCTGGAAAAGAGGCGTGTCGACCCGCGTCCTTGTCGAGCAAATTAGCATGCTGACGCAGCTCGAGGTCCCTTTCGAAGAGTGTATCAACATCGACTTTTCTCATGGAGTTTTGATACGGTCATAGCATCTGCTGAGAGCAATCACAATCAACACACCTCACCCAGATCCTCACGTACTTTAGCAGATCAGTGCTTGCGCGTTGATAAGAAGCTTTTCAGAATCGCACCGGCGTGGGCTTGGTTTCCTTGGTTAACTGTTGAAAACGCGCGTCGATCCTCGATCATGCATATTTCTAAAACTCACTCAGACCAGGGAGGCATAATATATAACTAACGCGTCTACGCAAAAATGCGTTAGCTTCTCGTCAAACGAGACATGTCTGCGAACCTATCATTTTCTCTCGGAGATTCCAGCACTCTCTCAGATCAAGTAGACCCCGGGGCCAAAGCATGAGCCGGAGCATTTCTAGCTGGTCGGCTGGACCCACCCCCTCAAGCATCTGCGGTCCGCATACAAAATGCCATTTACTTGTTCACTAACGCTTAAAACTATCAACAATTATTGACCATATCAGAAAGCTCTACAAAATCTCATCTGCTCTTTTACAGATAAAGGTGGGAAGTATTTGTCAACCCGAGTTGTTCGATAAAGGAGAGGCGTCATTTGCCGTGCTGTTGGGCCCATTTTTCGGGCTAGCATTGCCGTTAAGTGCGCTATAACACCCATCGCTCCCGGCCGTTGTGTCCCTAGCATCATTTGAAGATCCATTCACATTGTTAGCTGTACTGGGGAGGGCCATGGTAGGTGGATTGGAGGGGCGGTCATTTGGGGAATTTGGGAGTTCAGGAATCATACCGGAGTTGACTTGCTCTCTGTTCTTCAACTGTTGCTCCCAACGGTAGAGAGCTGCCTCTTTACTTATCAGATACCCATCGATCCATGCTTTTCTTGTTTCCAGCTGCTCTTTTTCGATGTTAAGCTTTTTCTCCCTAATATTGAGCTCCATCTCTCTAATTATACCCTGCCCCTCGATCACTGCCTTTCTACTTTCCAGCTGCTGCTTTTCGGTGTTGAGCTGGTTTTTCTCGGCTTCGAAGTTTTCTTTTTCGGTCAGCAGCTGTTCTTTTTCGGTCAGCAGCTCTCGTTTTTCGGTCAGCAGCTGTTCTTTTCCGGTCAGCAGCTGTTCTTTTGCGGTCAGCAGCTCTCGTTTTTTGGTCTTCAGCTGTTCGAATTTAGCCTCGAGCTCTGCTGCCTGAATTCTTGCTGTGGTTTGATCTACGCTGACATTGACACTTTGCGTGCTGTCTTGCGCCTGGCTTTCGAACTCGATTCCCATGATTCCGAGCTTTCCACTTTCTCTTCGTTTTATTTTCTCAAGTATCTTGTTTGCTCTCAGTGAGGTCCTCTTCCTGCTGACTTCTACCCCCCTCAGTTTTCTTTTCTATTGGTGCCGTCGCTCTCGGGACTTTCTTGGCCTCTCGACTTGGTTGTGCTTGTTTCGCTTCGCTTCAGTACTGTTGCTACGCACCCTCTCGTTGGAAACCTGAAGGTTTCTTTCTTTCGTGGCTTGTATTTAGGACTACGCAGGAACAGGGCGGTAAGGTCAGCTCTGAAAGTCCCAAAAGCCTGTCTGATAAGAGCTTGGGCAGAAGTATGCTGGTATAGTGCGCCTGGTGACTTTTGTAATCACTTGCGCTGCTATTAATGAGCTCTATTGAGCTTGGCTGTTGACTCAGTTTGCGCAACACAAGGGTCCTTTCCGAAAATTTGATAGCACTGGTGGTATTGTGGTAGGTTGCAAGAAATTGGCGATTACCTGGTATTAATTCGGTGTGGGAACTAGCGCTACCGTTTGGGGTTCTAGTCTTTATTTTGTGCGTACTGAATCTTCATGGTGTGTGGCTCATGATGAGGATCAAAGCTCAAGAACGATTTGTGAACGTTCAATACTGCTGGGGCTAAGCATCTATGAGCTCGCCGGGGTGTATCGAGTCACACTTCTCGCTATCGTAGCCCTGATCATGAGTTGCTAGTAGCTGCTCGCGTTGCTTTGTGAAGTGATTCAGTCACCTTCTCGACATTGCTTGTCGTGGTAAGTTTGCTTAGAGCACGATTCGAGATCACTCACTTATAGAGAACTCCGATCAAAGGCGGGACCCCCCAAATTGATACGCTGGCTTTGTGGGAACTAACATATATGCGTTATAGAGATACAGCCATACAAAGAGCGGTATGTGAAGCAACTTGGGCACGGGCTTCTTTTCTCGAAGATACCTCAATCATGCTGCATTTAGCACGGACTCGTTCAACAAAATCATATCAAAGCCCCAAAAGCCTTTCAGGGGTTGTCAGCAAATCACAATGGCTCTCTTTACTCCAAATCCTGAACAACAGCGGCTCAAGCAGAAGCGCGCAATTAATTTAGTACCATCAAATCAGAGTTTTGGAGGGGTACAATAGTTTGATACCAAGATCCGGCTCTGCTTGCTGCCGGGCTTCAAACGGTCGGCGACGTCAGCTGAAATGTTTTGCTGCTTGGCTCTCTCGACTATGATCTTTATTCTTCACATCAAGCTTTCCCTCGTTTTTTAACCTTTACACCATTGCACCGATTGCCGGATCTCAGCTAGATAGTATGGTGTCCTGGTAACTATTTAAGCTCTTTGTTCAAGCTCCTGTTACGACGAAAGTTGAGCTCCTCCTGCCACAGCTCTTCTGTTTCCTTCTCAGCTTCAATCAGGGCTTTTTTAACCCTTGACCCCTCCTCTCTGATCTCTTGCTCTCTATCCTCGAGCTCTTTACCTACAGCTCGAAGTTTTTTCTCCTCTTCATCAGCTGCCTCGGATTTGTCACGAAGCGACGCAAACTTATT
>JAKTSO010000125.1:0-22937 GCA_030580275.1 Groenewaldozyma sp. yHMH443
GTGTGAACAACCATAACGATAGATAAATGGAGAGAAGTACCATCGATCTAAATAAGTATGGTGGTATGCTCTTCCGGAGTTGGAAGAATACGTACTTCTATGTAGTTTAGATAACACCAGAATATAGATAAATAATATAACTAGAAAAAGAGAAAAAAAAAAAAAAAAAAAAAAAAAAAAAAAAAAAAAAAATCTCAAATTTATTTTTCACGTAACTTTCACATATAAACCAAACAGTCGGAATGGCTAAGACGAGACAGAGCCAAGGCGCGAAGCCGGTACAGGCCAATGCCACGAAGGCAAGCAGGCCCCAGAAGATTGAGAAGAAGGCTGCTACTACTGGAAAGAATCAGGAGAAGGAAGTGAAGAAGGCAGTGGCCAAGAAGGCAGTCGAGCAGGAGGAAGAGCAGGAGGAAGCTGACTCTGATTTCGAGGATCTGCCAAGTACCGACGAAGAGTTTGGTGGCAGTAACAGTAGCAGCAGCAGCGACGACGACGACGATGAAGGCGAGTTTGCAGGCTTCGAGAGCACTGACGACGAAGCCGAGACTGAGGAGAAGGCAGCTCCTGCTCCAGCTGCTACTAAGGCTGGTAAGGCCAAGAAGACCCAGACGGCCTTTGTACCAGAGGTTCCAGCAGCTGCTACTGGTGCCAAAAGCAAAAAATCCAAGAAGCAGCAAGCGGACGAGCCTGTTACACCTGGCGTGGTGTACGTTGGGCGAATTCCTCACGGATTCTACGAGCAAGAAATGCATAAGTACTTTGGTCAATTCGGTACTATCACGAGGCTGAGGCTATCACGGAACAAAGAGACTGGCCGATCCAAGCATTACGCTTTTATAGAGTTTGAGGATGATGAGGTGGCTCAGACTGTCGTCGAGACAATGGACAATTACTTGTTGTTCGGTCATATCCTAAAAGTCAAGCAGATCTCACCAGACAGAGTGCATGCCGAGTTATTCAAGGGCTCTAACAAGAGGTTTGCTCCTGCTCCCAAGATTTACCAGACTTCAGAATCGCTGAAACATACACAAGAAGAATGGGATGATATTCAACAAAAGCACGATGATAAGCTCAAGCAGAAAATGGACAAGCTTGCCAGCTTGGGTATCCAGTATTCATTGGGTAGCAAGGTCTCGAAAAAGAGCACTACTCCCGCTGGCGCTAAGAAGGGATCCAAGAAGGCTAAGAAATGATGCATGTACATATATATACCATTCTGATGTATGTTTTATTTATGATATTCTTCCTATTGTAAGTCAGCTCCAATGGTGTTGCAAGTATAGAGAGACGGAAGAGCTCTTTTCTTGGTAACTGACTATCGACAATTTACAAACACTTATAATAACTCTAGCTCCATACGTTTTTGAAAAGATCGTCATCTAGTCCAGAGGTGGCCGATGTCCTTGGCTGCGCTGCCATTTGTGCTTGGGGCGAAGACGCCGATGTGAAGGAGGTCCACTCGTTAGAGAGAGGCAACGCGCTCGAGCTGGACTGCTGGTACGATGTGATCGGAGTTGTTGATGCTGATCCATATGCTGTGTTATGCGGGGGGCTCGTGTACCCTAGGGCGCTGCTACTGGTGCTTGCGCTAGTATTGCCCGTGCTGGTGCCAGTTCCTCCTAGCGACATGTTCTTGGTGGAGCTTGCCAGGGAGTCAAAGGGGGAGACCATTTGACTTGCACTATTTATACCTCCTCCTCCACCGGTAGAGCCCATGCCAGCGCCAGCGCCAACACCAACACCAGCACTGGGCGCCGGGGTGTTACCGGTAAAAGTGGCTGGGGCTGACATCACACCAGATGGAGTGCTCGCACCGGATAAGGGGGTTTGCATACCAGACGAACTTTGCATCGTTGATGGAGTCCGAGCACCTGACCGGTTCGCACTGGAGTACAGGGACAGAATTGATCGCTTGAGGTCTGGTCTGTTGTTCGACGAAGCCCCACCTACACTGATACTGCCGCTTGTGGTGTTATTGTTATTAATATCAATGGTGTTCCCAGAGGAGATGCTGTTGCTGCTCGGCGATGCTGTTCGGGAAGGCCCGCTGCTGCTGCTTCCTCCGCCAAAGAAGTCAAGCCCTAGTAGAGAGTCCGGTTTTGGTGGAGGCGTAGGCCGGCCAACAGGCGCAGGGGGCGCTGGAGCCGGTGTAGACCTTTTCTCTGTGCTGGTGGTAGTACCAATGCTATCAAAATCCAACAAATTTGCACTCCGGGTAGAAGCGCTTGCAGCAGATGCATTGGAGGCTGCTACTGTGGGCAGCGCCTTTCCATTAAGCCGTCTTTGGACCTCTGACAAGGGCGTGGAGTCATCGTTATTTGAGACCACCGAGCTTCGGCTAGAGGAAGGCAGAGAGGCAACCTTACCAGCAGGTGCAGCAACATTAGAAGGAGAAGCTGCTTCAGTACCAACCGCCGCCGTCAAAGTAGCAGGATCAGGCTTGGGTCCATCCATGACCCATCTTTTCAGATCGTATTTTGTTCTAATGAAGTTGGCAATTTTCGAATCATCCGGGGTATAGTTATCTGGCAACTTCGCTTCCCAGTACAAGTTCGCCCTTGTGTTCCCCCAGTTTACCATCTGAGCGGTCTGCTCGTCGGACCAGCTATCCAAGTCAACTGACCTCACTAGAAAAAGAGGTTAGCTGTTGTTCTCGTCCGCAATATTTCAAAAGAAAGTGCCCTCATAGTTAAAAACAACTTACCTCGACTGATATGTGTACCCATGCTTCTATGAATGCCCGAGCACCGTATGCACACGAATATGCCCAAGCTCCAGCTAGCCCATCGTGGATGCGCCGAGGTCTTGCAGTCCGCGCAGAACTTGTTGCCGGGATCCAGGAGTAGCTTCTTGAGGACCTGCTGGTTCTTCTCAGTAGACCCTCCAGCCCCAGCCCCAGCCCCAGCCCCAGCGCCGCCACGTCTAGAGGAAGCCGTCGAGCTAGAGCTTAGTCCAGTCGTTCTACGTGAAGAGTATGACATTGTTCTCTCCCACAACTGCTTTGACGGTTTATATCGCAAATTGCAATGGAGAACAGAAATGAGATTCGTGGTGTTGAACCGAGTATAACTACTCGTAACGTGTTGTCGAGGGGTTCGTTACGTTACTGTTATGGTTCACAGCTGTTACACTCAGTGATGGCAGCTTCGACTTGGGGAGTGCAACGAAAACCACAAATACGACGCAGGCAGTCAAAATGTGTCATGTGATATTCGATTTCTTGCGCGCATGCGCACTTAATAGTTATCGGCCGAACGAGTCCATTTAAGATCACAAATCACGCGTCGAGGACTCGTGAAGTTGCCACTGGGCAGTCTGTACCAGAACTAGCAGTGTAGGATATAGAAAAGTCAAACAAAAGGTCGTTAAATTCATTAGGGAAAAACTGTTTCTACATAGTTCATTATCTTTTTAGTGCATCCTTTCTCTTAGCAGTTTTTTGTTGACAAAGAATAAGATCTGACATTAATTGACGTGGCTTGCCTTGGTAGTGTTGGGCTGCGCGGGAGGCGTGTCTCTGGTCCCTATAGGCGATACCACCTCAGCTGTTGCTGGCACCTCATGCTGCTGCTGCTGCTGGCCGGCGGCAGCCATTTGTTGACTGAGTTCCATGCCTGTTGGTAGCTTGGTCCCATGATTTAACTCTGACTCTGAATTACTACTGCCCAATGTAGAGACAGGGTTTGATACCGGCAGCATTTCATACCTCCCACTACTACTACTACTGCCACCCGTGTCGCCGACGCCCTCGAAAAATGTACTCCTCAGCTCTTTCCAGCGCGACGTCCATGTCCCCAGGCTGACCATGAGCACCACCGATGTCGCCTGTACCCCCCACCAGAGCGCCGAATAGGGGAACTTCCCCGATGCAAGCCACGCAATCACAAAGTTGAACCCGTGAAGCGTGAGTGTGAAATCCAATGCTAGTTTGCTTCGTCCTACTATAAACGTCATTGCCAGTACCGAAAAAAAGGTGTCCAACAGCCACAGAGCAGCCAAAGTCCACCCTAACGTCGTATCAAACCTGACAGCTTCCCATGAAAACACCAATTTCAAGCTAAACGACCGCCCTAGTAACAACTGCGTTGTACCAATTAGAGTCACTGCTATCATGTAGTAACCCAGCTGCATCAGGACTATCTGCCGCAGCAGCCGCATGGGCGCAAGTATATCTGCACCCTGCTGTGTCTTTCCCTTGTCCATGTATGATTCTGTGTTTATGGATCCGTTTTGTATATGATTGATGTTGGAGGCAAGTTCAGTCCAGTCTAGCTCCTCCCGCCTTAGCTTTGTCATTTTTAAGATAAACGTTGATGTTGAGGCTGATTACAGCCGTGCGCTGATCGTCGGGCCGGCACACAGATTAGACATCTGAAATTTTTAATTTTTTTTTTTTTTTTTTATGTTCGAAGCTCACTTTCAACTGCTGAACATCTCCAAAACTACAAGCAAGCACAATGAAGCGTCAAGATGACTTTGTGCTCACTATTGAGGACGACGAGCAGGGTATTCCGGACCTAGACGAGGACGAGAGTGGCCCAGAAAGCGGGACCGAGGAGTCCAAACCTGCTGATACTAAAACCAAGCCCAAGAGCAAGAAATCCAAGAAAAAGGCTGCTGCAGCAGCTGCTGCAGAAAACGAGGCAGATCTTAAGAATGACGAGGAAGCCGACCTTGATCCTTCATTCAGCTTGAACTTCGATGGAATGGAGACCTCCAATAAATTTAACGGGTGGGATTTCGACGCAGCGGAGATTATGGGCAAACACGGCAAGGACGAGGTCCGCCAGGTTGATCTGGATGCGATTATTAAAAAGAAGGGAGGATTTGAGGTGGATCAAGCTGAGGAGGAAGCTGAGATTAAGGAAGAATCGGGAGCTGAAGACGAAGAGGACGATGAGCTCGCTTTAGACGGGTTTGGTATGGGTGCTGCTGAGGAGTCAAACGAAGGGTCAGATGAAGACAAAGATGAACAAGGCTCAGACTCGGAAGAAAGCAATTCGGAATCAGAGTCTGAAGATGAAAGTGAACTAGAGTCAGACCTTGAAGAAGGCCCCAAGGACACTGAAGAAGAAATCGCAAAGTACTACGACAACGAAGCCCCGTCATCTAAGACCATTCACAAGACGTTCCAAACGCTAGACTTATCACGGCCGATTCTCAGGGGTGTATCTTCTCTAGGGTACTCAGCCCCAACCCCCATTCAGAGCTCGGTTATCCCTATAGCGTTAATGGGCAAGGACATTGTGGCCGGTGCCGTCACCGGTTCCGGTAAGACGGCTGCATACCTACTACCTATCTTGGAGCGGCTACTGTACCGACCCAAGAAAGTTATTTGCACAAGAGTGGTTGTACTGACCCCTACACGAGAACTGGCTATCCAGGTATGTGATGCCGGCAAAAAGCTTGCCGGGTTCGTCAATGGTGTCAGGTTCGGCCTGGCTGTGGGAGGTTTAAATTTACGTGTACAAGAACAAGAGCTGAAAACACGGCCAGATATTGTCATTGCCACCCCAGGTAGATTTATTGATCATGTTAGGAACTCTCCAAGTTTCACCGTCGATGATGTTGAGATTCTGGTGGTGGATGAAGCCGATAGGATGCTAGAGGAAGGGTTCCAAAAGGAGTTACAGGAGATTTTGTCGCTTATCCCCAAGAAACGGCAGACAATGTTGTTCTCAGCAACAATGAATAACAGCATCAAGGACCTGATCCAACTATCACTGAACCGACCAGTTAGGATCATGATCGACCCCCCGAAACAGGCTGCAGTCGGGTTAGTGCAAGAATTTATCAGGGTCAGGAAAAGAGCCGAGATGAAGCCGGCAATGCTTATTACGTTGCTAAGGGGACTGGACAAGCAACAGCGAGTGATTGTATTTGTGGCCACAAAGGACTCGGCGCACAAGCTAAGGATTATAATGGGTCTAGCTGGAGGGCTCAAGGTTGGCGAGTTGCATGGGTCTTTGAGCCAAGAACAACGACTGGCCAGTATCACTGCATTCAAGAACCTAACGGTACCTATACTAATATGTACTGACTTGGCCTCGCGAGGTTTGGATATCCCCAAGATCGAGGTGGTTATAAACTACGACATGCCAAAAACGTTTGACGTGTATTTGCATAGAGTCGGCCGTACTGCCCGTGCTGGAAGAGAAGGTAAGAGTATTTCATTGGTTGGCGATGCCGCCATTGAGCGAGCTAGTGTCAAACTAGCGATCAAGAATGCTACCAAGAAGCAAAAAGTCGTGGCACGAACGTTGGACTGGCCAGCAGTGGAGGCTCTGAATACAAAGATTGAGGCACAGGCTGAAACCGTCAAGGAGATTCTTGCCGAGGAGAAGGAGGAGAAACAATTAGCATATGCTGAGCGAGACTTGAGAAAGGGTGAGAACTTGATCAAGTATCAAAACGAGATCCAGTCCAGGCCAAAGAGAACTTGGTTTGAGTCTGAAAAAGAGAAGCGTAATGCTAAAAAGCGGGGTCCAGCAGCTGACGGAGGTGAGTCTGCTGGCGGAGAGCGAAAGTACAAAAAGACTCGAAAGGACAGAGTCGAAGACCAAGGATCATCTAGGAAAAGCAAGGCCAAGGGTAAAAAGCTCGACGAGAAAGCGCTTGCCAAAATCAAGCGGGCCAAAAAGTATAGAACTACTTAATCGCATGTACCATAATTTGCATATTTATATTGTGACCACTACTGATAATAACTTTGTATCTTTGTACAGTGACCCTATTGATAATAAAACGAATCCCTTTTAGCAGCTTCCATCAAGCTGAACATGGTTTTATCAGATACCGGCACAGGGCAGCTCAACTCTTCTGGTGTGAACTCCAACATTTGAGCCATCATTCTTGAGTTCACAATCATGTCGACATATTTTTTAGTATCAGGGCTCTGATACTGTCTAGATTTCAGCATCAGGAGGCCGTCCCCCCACGACGCGGCTTTTTCGGGAGTATCTGTATAAAACGACAGTACAGTCCCATCGCGCCTACCTCCGCCTCCTCCCTCGCCAATAAGGGAGATTTTCGTGTAGTTGATGCGCGATGATAGACTGACACGTTTAAGCCCCTTGGGATTCCGAGGGACTGCAAGCGTGATGGGGGTGATTTTGATTTTGGAGACCAAACTCAGATCCACTGAGCGGGTCAAGAGCTCTGGAGTGGGTTTGGTGTCCAACTGGTGTGGGAACATGCTATATTGAAGAGTTTTTCGGCTTGGCGACAGGCAGATGAAGTACCGTTTGGTAGAATGGTGGAGCCCTAGGGTACCAACTGCAGTGCTCAGAGATGAGATTGAAGCTGCGTCGGAGTTTTGAGCAGTGCTGCTTGTACTTGCACTGGTACTACCTTTACCGGGGACAGAATTTGTGCTGAAAATTCGACCGCCGCCTCTTACGCCTACAGCAGGTGGAGGCGCAATAGACCCAGCAGACGAACCCAGTGAAGACCCTTGTGAAGGCGGCGCTGCTGCGCCTGTGGGGTCCTCGACCATAAACCAGTCACCATCTAGCAGCAATCTAAGCCGTTGTTCCTGCACGAAATGCTGCGCTTCCTTGAGATACTGAGCCTCCAGTGCCTTCATCTCTGCACCCCACCTAGTAGATATTTGATCATCTATGGTGGTCATTTGGATCTGTCTGATTTCCTCATACGGCATGGCGTTCATTCTGGCAGATACTTGCTCAAATGCCTGGAATGAGGTTGTATCTGCCACTGGCTTTGCGGCCACTTCGAACATTACGCCCATAACTTTGACCAGGTTGTCGAAATCCTGGATCTGTGCCTTGGAGGTGCTCCAGATCCTCATGAAGTTGCCAAGTCCATTGTAATGCAATGACTGCCAGTCGAAGAATAGCGGCCGCAGGTTATCAAGCTTGGTCATGATGTTTTCGACTGAGCCATTGGTCGTGAATCCACTACTAGAATCCAAGCTAGGGCTGCTTTGACTTAGATTGAACGACCCGGAAGGTGACCGGATATGGTTGTTTGAGATAAATGCAGCTGGCATCAATGTATCTGCCGTGCCGTCAACCAGGGATTCTGACAAGACAGATGAGTCGATATCAAACACCACTCTGTACAAAATCTCCGTCATTGCCAGTGACCCCAGCAACAAAGGAAACCGGACATCATCTGCTGCAAATGCGCTCTGCTCTAGAAACTCCTTTTTGAATGTGATGAGGTCATTTGTCAACAAGTCCATGAAATCTAGTAGCCCCGCCGACTTGGACCCGGCATTAATAACCTCAGGTACAGTTGCGCCGGAGGGAACACCGGCCACGAACCATTCATATGCAATTGGGTGCTCATGTTTCCCAAAGAACGATGCCAAAAGCTCATCGGCTTTACCAAACTTGGCAGACTGCCAGCTGGGGTCATCGTAGCTTCGGGTCTTCTTGATGCATGCTTTCAAAACTTCCTGAATGTCATAAAGGTTCTGCCTGCATGACGAGGTAACCCCCTTGTTTTCAAGAACCAGCGGCAATGCTCTGTATAGACCTGCGGCCCTTAACTTCGAGTAAACCTCGGGACTACGGTCCTGTGGTAACACGAGCGAGATGAGCAGGCTGTTGACGAATTGTAAAGTCACTGTGACCACCTGCACGTCCCCGGAGCATAATGCCGTTAGCAGAGCTTCCAAGAACGCCGGGTCACTACCGAGAACCGCGTCACCTAGTTGCAAGCACCCGGCACTTCTATCGGGCCCGATCCGGGTTATTTCTAATGCGACCACCGTAAGAACGGCTAGGGTCGGTGCCTGTACTTGGCTGTTCCCGTCAAAGATACACACGAGGTTGAGCATTGCATCTAGCAACGACCGCTCGATGATACCCCATGACGAGTTGTGGTTGGTTAACAAGAAATGCAGCGACTGGAGCGCATAATGGACCTCCGGTTCGGTGTTTTCCAAAATCTCATACTTGATTGCAAGTAATGCCGTTGCCAGTAGCTTTGCATCCGATAAAAGTCGTTCTATTCCATGTTCTTTGAGGAGTTAGTAGAAGGTCAAATACAGAGAGATCCTTGCACTTACAGTTTTGTCCTCTGAAGGGGCCCTGCTGGTGACTACGCGCAAAATGCAGCGTTCATACCAGCATCAACAGAGCCCCTGTTTTCTTGTCCAATTTTATCTCTAACTTACCTGCCTCCCGCGGCGTGCTCAAAGCGTCGAAGATCTTCCTAGAGTCCATTTTTTTTTGGTCCGTGCTCTTGTCTCACTTGGGCTGGAGAAGCGATAGCTGCCAAAGAACAAAGTAATCCCAATTCCCGCCCCAATCTTCTATTGATAAAAAAAAGTCCTTGTTGAGTGTCCGCCCTGTTGATTTTCCTAATGGTAAACCTTGCGGGTATTCAAAGGTATTTGACTCTTCTATGGTATAATAAGATAACGCTGTCAGTCCTAAAGCCCACCTGGGGAAAGCCCTCCAGCTCCAGATCGGTTTTCTAAAAAGCAGTCTCTGTGACCCAGCACGCGAGGCGCGGTGCTAACTCTGGACCTAGAGACTCTTGGTCTAGAAGCTAGTAAAAGCCAAGAGGTGGTGGAAACGCTAGGGCTGGGACTAGTTGTAAATTAGGGGGAGAGAGAGAGTATTAAGATCTCGAAATCTGATCTAGAATCTACGAGTCTATGCTTCTAAGGCAAGGGTCAGGGTTGAAAATTTGGCTGGACGCTGCGTTGAAGCTAGCGGTGTAAGGCTTTTGTATAAATGTTAGGGGGCTAACTCCGTGGTGTGTGGTGCCTGCACGGCCCCACAGATCTGCGCCAGCATTGGTACTGGTGGTAACCGCTAATTGGCACCAGTCAGCAGTTTGGAAATAAGTACATCTATTATATTAAATTGGTGGTTTTTTTCGGACTGCTGCCAATTAAGCCCGCGGGCTATATCCGCCCTAGCCATTGATTAACGTCGCTGCTGTTGTTGTTGCTGCTGCTGGCTGCTGGCTGCTGGCCTGCTAATTGTTATCCAGACCCCTGTGTAAGTTGTGTCAGTTCTGTTAGCTCTGCTCGACTTGTTCTTAGAAGACCAGGGACGGCAGCGACGCCGATGGCATCAGAACGGCGTGCTCGAACCCGGGACAGATTGGCGAGCATGACGTGCGTGCGGCGTTTTGGAAGTGGGAACCAGGGCTGGAGATCTCGTCGCTAAATTAAGATTTTCACTCTCAGTTTCTACATCTGAGCCTAACCTTGTCGTCTTCTTTTAATATCTTGTAGCTAATTAATTCTGTTCACTTCATTAGAGTGCTGCATTCTTTGATACTTGCAAGAATGGACCTTTGTTGATCCTGAGAGCTTTTCCAACAGGAGAATGACCTTGAAACGGGTCTGATTTGTAGCGGTGTAGCCAATTGGCTCCTCCTAGCAGGGCTGAGGCGGCACTCTTCCAGGCTCAGCTCCAATCGCGCATTGCATCGAAAGAAGCTATATCACTCGAACTCACGATGCTACATGATGATGTCGAACAAGGGTACAAATATACTAAACCAAATAAACCCTAATAAACGCGCGGCCGCCGTGAATTGGGTGCCCTGCAACGTAGCAATAAACGGCTGAAATCATGCATGCGCGTTCTTCGTCTGCTGGGGCGTGAAGACTTCTAAACTGAGAGTTTTTTCTCGTCTATGGGCTGAAAGTGGCCCCGCGGGTGGGGACTCTCCGGGGAGGCTGATCAGAGAGTACAACAGCTAAACTTAATCGCAGCTAGTATACTGAAAGACCACCAATTCTATAGGCCGCTTGTACAGCTTTCTGCTTTCACCACTGAAAAAAAGCCAGCTGAGCTACTTGTACGCGTCTCTGCACCGGCGGCACCGCGCATATTGACACTATTTTGCAGCGGGAGAGCTCCGAAGCTGGCTTGTCAGTTTCAGTCATACTGAGGTGCCCACAAAAGAATTCAAGACCAGTTGAAACGTATTTAGTTTAAGTTAGCCTTAAATTAGCCACAGAATACAGACATGGCTGGTGAACGACGTGCTGGTGAACAACGTGCTGGTGGTCGAGCAGAGTCCACCGACGAGCCGTATGCACCTATTGCCTCCGCACTCAAAAGACTCCAACCTGAAGTTACCAAGCTGATGGATCTGCATAGCGAGCTCAGGGAGCATGAGAAGCATGCGTACACCCTTGGAACTGGTCTGCATGAGTTTACAGACAATGTCAAGCTGGGTATGCAATTGAAAGATGTGGAGGGGGAGAAGTAGGATGCTCTGCGCCTTTGCGTCAAAAAACTGACCTGAAGCTCTGAATGAATGCTCTGATGGAATATCATCTTCTCGAGGTGACTCTCCCTATCCTTGTGAGTAAACCCGATGAGTTGGATGATTAGCTTTGACATGAAGTGAAGTCTTATTACTCCATCAGATAAGTCTCTCTTGCTCCGAGGCATTCTCGACGCACGATTCTCCATTGCTTGAGGCTGAGATTAAAGCGCTCAGTATGAGCCTACGTCTGATGTGATATTTTCTAGGCATAAAGCTTGAAGGCAAGCATCGAGCCTGCTGCCACCACCCAAAGAGGTCGCAGTAAGGGAGATACAATGAAATGGCTGCTTTGGTTCAGAGCAGAGGAATCTGGAACCTGCTGAGTAGTTTACCAGCCTTGCCTTGAGAAGGTCTCAACGCGTGGATCTCAAATACTTGAGGCTGTGATCAAAGGGGTCCAGTAGAATGATCATACTCTTGATGTTTTTTTGTTCGTCAATGGTTTGCCCGAGGAGGCGGCCGTAAAGAGGATCTGATAGGAGCTCTTCTAGCCCAAGAAGAGATATTTGGAGTGTGAGCCTACTCAGTAATCCGTCAAAAGAATCTTTGCCTAAAGAAGGTCAATTGCTGCAGGCTGTGATCAAAAACTCAGTAGAATGATCCCATCTCTGATCTGACCTTCTTAATGGACTCATGCTCAAAACATTGGATTTGCTGCCACTACCCGAGGTTATTGCAGTAATGAAAAAAACCCAATGAAAGTTGCTTTGCTACAAGAGAAACTGAGGGGCTGTTCATCAATCTTTGAGATCTGTCTTGCCCATAGAAAGTCTACGCGTGATTGTTTGAGTATTTCTGCAGAGGAATTGGCAAGTCATGGTAGCACCGAAGCCATCCTTTTGGACACCCCTCATTGCTCGGGAGCAGTTGAAATCGCACAGACTTGCAACGGCGGGGTACCGTTTCGCTACTTGAAGTCACACTATACACTAAAGTCAGGTTCAAGGTTCAATCACTCTTAAAATATTTATATAGGAGTTCATATTTCATGCAAAAGACACTATTCTATTTCGTCATTAGATTATGCATCGTTATTTTCAACAGCTTTTCTCGCTTTCTGAGGGAGTTTGGTCCTCAGCGGTGGTGTTGGACTCAGCTGCACTGGTTTCAGTGCCTGGTTTCTCAGTCTCAGGCTTGGTGTCCTGATCTTGAGAAGCAGCCGGTTCAGCTGGTGTTTGAGAACCACTAGCCGAATCTGTCAACAGTGGAGTTAAAGTCTTCTCCAGGTCTTCAACTGGCCGGCTCTGTTCCGGTTTTGTGTCTGAGCCGAGTTTGACAGACTCAAGTTGATCTGCAATTTCCAATTCAGCGCTGCTTTCTTGGATCTCCCGAGGTTGTGTTTCCTCCGGTACCTCCTCCTTTTCACCTTCTGGCTCTGCCACTGGCTTTTCGGCTTGTTCATTATTCGGCTGGTCTGGTTGGCCTGCTTCTTTTGTATCCTCCTTCACATCGATATTTGGCTGACTAGGGGGCTCCTCCTTTTGTTCTTCAGGCAGACTCGACTCAACCTCATCATGATGAGCTGAAGCTTCAAACAAAGGCTCTTCATCGGTCTCAGGAGCGTCGATTGCATTGACATTCTCCCAAATAACCTGGACAGCGTTCCCAGCACCCTCGACCGACCCGAGATTCTCTCTAAGATACTCCACATCAGCCATCATTGACTTCTTCTCTCGCGCAGTGTCAAAATGAGTGACCTTCATGTACTCCTCCAGTAATCGCCGCTTATAAATATCAAAAATCTCGCTAATAATAAGCAGATAGGTGTTACGAGGCAGGTAGTTTTTCATCACTTTAACCAAGATCAAAGTCTCCTTGACCAGGTCCAACATGTACTTGTGCGCATTCTGTGGTAACCCATCGTTCCACACAGTTTTCTGGATACTAAAACAATGCACATTGATCTTATCTGACATGAGAGAGACAAATTTGCGGTGGACTTCGTGCTGATGGTCAGCAATACTCTTTTGCACCTTCTCCAACTCTGCTTCACTGATCCCCGCCGCTGATACCGAGGACGACGAGCCAGTACCAGAGTGTCGCCTAAGGCAGTTCTGTATATATGGCAAAAGCTCCAGTATGACTCCCAGCGAGTTGGATGCTACCGCAAGGTTCTTGGCAGTGATATGCCGTAACCCCGCTGTCCTGGTAGCACCGGCTCCCAGCACCAGCTGGCTGACCTTCGAATTGTACCGGCGCAATAAGCTTACCAAACTGTTGGCGATATCCGCCGATTGGTACGAAAGAGCCACTGCCAGGTTGAGATACTGCTCGCATGCCCTGACCGCAGTAATGGCTGCGGTCGAAATGATAAAGCTCGAGTTTCCCACAAACACATTTCTAGGATTCTTTCGCTGGCTTTCTTCTTTGGTTGTGGGTTTGCCGTTGGTCGGCGTATTGCCATGAGTCTTATGTCCCTTAGTGTCCCTATCTTTGGCTACCAACTCTATCATGCGCTCACGTTGAGCCTGGGTCGTCCATTCCTTGGGGTCAATATCACCCGCGGCTACAATCTCATCGACCAGGTCCTGGGTCTGCCTGGTGATCTCCTCGTCTCTCCATAAATCTTTATCCAAAGCCTCCACAAGCTCGCCTTCCTTTGTAGTGTTGAAGTTATGTACAAACAAATTGGTCTGCTGCCCCACAGTTGCCCGCAGGTCAGAGTTCACCTCGCCACACACTGCCTCACACTCAGCAAGAAATACTCTGTTCAACGTATACAAATCCAGAAACTCGTTGAGCTGCAGCTTAGCATTTTGGGCCCGTCTTGCGTTCAGCACACTTGAAACTCGGCGCTGTGAAATGCTCACCACGTTGTTTACCAGGTGGTTGAAATCCAGGGTGCCAATCACTTCTGTCTTGTCCATATCACTTGCAGTGGTGGAAATCACATCGAGTAGTAGCTTTTGGTGAGTCGAAACCCTTCTAAACAATTGGGACAGCCCCACGTAGATATTAATGACCATAATTTCATTGTCCTCGGCCCCCATATCCCTCAGCGACGACGCTAGCGTCCGGCTCTTTTCGGTCCCCGTCCCGGACCGCGAGGTCAGATTAGAGCTGATACTTGCTGTATCGTCAAAATCAGCTCCACTATTGCTAGAGTCTCCTTTACTATTGGGGAGCCATTTTTTGACGACATTCTTGGCAGCTTTGATTAATGCATCATCATAAGCCTTAAACGCAGCTCGAATGCTGTTAGCTCTGAAAAGACCATTGACATTAGCCTTGAGCGCCTCTCTCAACTCAGAGCCAATGTTGAGATAATCGGTATTGATTTTTCGATTGGCACCACCACCATCTGCTGCCTGGTTACTCCGCCTGCTCAAGACGGAGGTCAACCGGTACAAGGTATCAGCCGCATCGCTCGCCTCTATATGCTGTTGCAGGTCTTTGATCAGAATCTCAGTAAAAGCGGTCTCATAATGCTGACCCGCTCGCGTGCGTAACAAGACCAGCCCCTCCCGTAGGTCGCCCAGCCCATTGACAGGCCTCAGGTCGTAAATTTCATGCTTGTAATGTGAAGTCCACTGCCGGATCTGATCATTAGTCTCGCCGCTCATGAGCAGCTCTGTGCTGTCAATTAGGTCGAGGCAGTCTCCAGCAGACCCAGACTCAATTAGCGTTCTCTCAGCTTCATCAGATTTGGACAAGATCATTGTTACCTGGTCAAGCGATTGCCACAGCTTGGACGCATTCCAACGCCGTTGCTTTAGCCTAGTATTTTCAAGCCCCGTCTCCGCCCTCAGCTTGTCCACCACCTGCAAGTCCTGCCTTAGTTGCTGGATGTCACCCAAACATTTCTCAGACCGATGCCTGATCTGCTTCAAGTCGTCCAGGGCTGAAAAAAAGCTGTCTGATGATTTCGAGATTTCATTAATGAGATGCAGCTCGACAGTATCGATATACCACGACAGCTTTTCCTGGAGTATCGAGTTGTTTGCCAGGATTTTTCTCGACGCAAACCCGTCGGCATCGTCGGCACGGTCAATGGAAAGCCTGGGGGTATCCATTTTCCCACTGCCACGATTCCCCTCAGAGCGATCAATAACTTCAGACTTCTCGCTAACCATATCAAAAACGCGAGGATTGTCAAGCTCAAACTTCTCCTCAAAGAACACATCGGGTATTACACTAAGCGAGGTCAGCTTTGGCGACATGGGCAGATCCTCTTCCCATACATCGTCACTTTTAATTGAAGAGGGTCCATGATTTTTTGACGGCGACGCTGACCCTGATGCTAACCCTGATGCTAACCCTGATGCCGGTGCCGAGCGTGTGCTTTCACGAAGCAGCGATGCAGCAGCAGTATTGTCATTACTGCTTGCCTTTGTAGAGACATTAGAAATTGATGCAGAAAAAACCGAAAGAATATCGTCATTGTCTTCAGGGCCTCCATTGATCCCCGAACCACCGGGGTGCCGCTGGTTGGCACGGGCCGCTATCCTAGCGCTGTAAAAGCTGTCGTACTCCGAGGTGATCTCCGACAAGTACGCGTTTAATTCTCCTCTCTTGACAATATCAATCGTCTTGAGAGTAATAGGAGGAATATCGGATGTAGTAGGTGGTTTGAACGGTGCACTTGATCCTCCTCCTCCTGTTGCTGCTGGTCCACTTGTGTGACCTCCAGTGTACCCTCCTAGGGAGAAAAACCCACTACCGTTGGTCGAAGTAGCCACTGAGCCTGTACGCCGGTGCGAAGAGGATATCGAGGGAGACGAGAGGCCCGAAGGTGGTGACAGACTCTTGTTCATTGCAGCCCCTTCCCTTCCACCACTATGAGTACTGCTACTACGGCCCTCCACAATGTCGCTTATTGAATTCACGCTGCCCGCAGCTGTACCAGATGCAAAACGGCCGAATCCGCCGCCTGAAGAGATGCTCGGCGCAGACGACACAATGCTACCTTCGCCGTACCCATACCCATACCCACCTCCACCATTTGTCACGCTTCCACCACCATTACCACCGCTTGCAATACCTGCATTGTTCGTGTTGGCAATGCTAGTACCAGTCAGACCGAGGCCGCCAGTGTGGACGACGCTGCTGGCTGTACTGCTTGACCGCCTATGCTGGGGCTGCTGTTGCGGCTGCTGTTGGGGCTGATGCTGTTGGGGCTGATGCTGTTGGGGCTGATGCTGTTGCGGCCGCGACGAAGAAGATGACGACGGTAAGACACCAGAAGGCCCAGTCCCAGACGACGCAGGGCGTGCTTTGCCTTCCTCGTCGTCCATGATCCTATTCCTATCGAATTGGTCGCGCCTCGGGTCTATGTTTGTGCATTAATTACTGTCGATATTGATAACTCGTGACGGCTGATCTGTTGTTACCTTCAACGCCTAAACTTGTTAGAGTTCTGGATATTCAGTTGTTAGCACTAGCGCTTGAATAAAGCCACAGTGATGATTCTGATGAACTTTCTTGCACACGTTGGCCGATCGCCCGGGGATCAACTGGAGATTTTACGAAAGCCGCGTCGGGTCGAAATGTGATGAGGCAACGGTCCCGAACCCCGTAATTCAAGTTCTCATTTGTTTCGTAGAGGTCCTCCACAATTTGGCCGAGTCTTCAATCAGGCCAAGAAGACTTCAAACAACAATGGACGACCCCGTAAAACAAGCTGAACTACCAATTGCTTCATTTTTTCAATCTTTTCAATAAATATAGATTTTTATATATAATATATGTGTGTGTGTGTGTGACTAGCTCAAGCCTGCTTTGATTTCTAGTTTAGTTTCAACCCCGTTTATGGAACAACGAATGTGCAAAATCTCGTAACTTTGATGTGGATGGATTGTTCACTTTAGTCTTCATTAAGCTTTCAGCAGCACTCGACTTTGAGCCGGAACGGTTAGGCCTCGTAGTAGCTGGAGTTGCTGCAGCCGCCGCTGATGTCGAAGTCGACGAGCCAGAGCCTGAGCCTGGCGTAGTAGCTGGGGCCGAGCCCAATGAAGCTGCCGACGCTGCCGAAGCTGCAGAGACAGCAGCTGCGTGGTTAGTAGCAGCTGTCGCAGCTGCTAGGGCTGCAGACGAGGACGACGGTGACATCGTTGCTGACGTTACTGCAGATGACGATCCAGAAGGCGTCCGCTTGTGGTCTCTTCCTCTTCTAGTGGAGCCCGTCGACCCTGACCTTGCCAACCCACTAGCATCCAGTTTGCCATGTCCCACATCAAGAGTAGACAGCAAGTCCTGAGCTGACCCATCTGAATGGCCACCGGAATAAACATTATCCCTTTGACCGCCAGCCTCAGAAACATCATGACCACCAGCATTATGTACAGAGTTCGGCGCTGAGGACGCCACTGATGGTGATGCTGAGCGTAGCGGGGAATGGGAAGAAGATGCAGAAGCAGAAGCAGAAGCCGCAGCAGGGGTCTGAGCAGCCAGCGCCTCAGGCATAGGCTCAATCATGGTCTGCTTCCCGTCGACATCGTAATAACTCGAGCCATTGTTGTTGTTGTTAGTAGTAGTATGACCCTGACTCTGAGCAGGGATAATAGGGGAGGCCGGGATTGACGTATCCTCGACAAATTCCGAGGACCCGTATTCGTCGTTGATTGAATATGGCAACAAACTGCTGCGTGAGCCGTTGGCACTAGCACCACCAGCAGCGGCATTGGTCTGAAGCAAGTTCGAAGCCGAACCAGACTCAGTGCTGTTGATATAACCCAAAGCATGGTCAACGTAAGTCTGCGGCCCAGCAGAACTGCCCTTGCCAATTATAGTATTTGGCTGTGATATATCTGTACCCGAGCCCGAGGGAGAGACAGATGCAGACGCTGATGAAGGTCCCAGCGCCAGAGCTGCCGCAGCAGGTATATCCTGTACTGGGCCGGCAGGTGCCGACTGGACTGAAGTCCTCGACGCGCTCTTCGCCACATCGCTATACCTGTGGGCGTCGTTCATCACAATAGTGTCCAAGCACGACTGCACTGACCCCGTGGGCGACGTGGACGGCGTGTCACTAGGGCTAGTGTACACGCTATTGTAGTCGTAGCTCCTATAAGTGGGTCCCCGGTTAGCAGTATTGTGGCTCATGGCATAGGCTACCGAGTTGGCCATCTCGGCTTGTTGTCGCTGGGTCTCTCTCTCATCTATATTGTACCTCAGCTTAGTAGCGGCCATGGGAGCAATTGTCCGGAAAGCATCCGGCGTCTTCTTGGTACCGCCCACATGCTTCAGCGACGTTGCCGAAGGTGACCTCACCATCAAGAACAAACCACCGCCCTCATCTTCGTCCTCGTCTTCTGAGTCATCTTCTGAGTCACTGCGGGTAGCTGCAACCGCCGAAGACGACCGTGACCTTCCGCCTCTGGTGGCAGCATCCTCATCTTCTTCACTGTCTTCGTCGCTGGAAAACTCATCCAAAGCAATACACTGATCAACACGGTCGTTGAAATGAACATGCCTGCTCAGTTTCTGGGCCTCAATCTCCAGGGGTACAGATGCCAACGAGGCATTGAGCGAAGCTACAGAGCTTGATGCACCGGTTTCCGACGTGGTGCTATGCGTAAGCTCGGCCATAGGGGAGCCTCGCGAGAAAACCTGCTGATGTGGATTCATCGATGCATATTGTCGGTTAATGTTGTTAGACACTGCCGCAGTATTGCTGCTATTACCATTGCCTCGCTGTAGCCGTGACCGGTACGTGTGCTGCCTAAGAAAGTAACTGTCTTCTCCTGTATCCTCGTCGGTACCAGCGTAGCGACTGCTGCTCCCACTATGACCGCCAGCCCTTGAGCTGACCGCGCTGTCATCTTCAACCACATGATGGTGGCGGTGGTGATGATGATCATGTCCTCCTGCTCCTCCCTGGTGTTGGTCGTCCTGATTATGGTTCCCTCCGCCGTAGCTGTGGTGGCTAAACATGGGTGGACGCGAGAATATCATATCTGCAAAGTTTTTCTTCTTGAGAATAGGCTTTGTGGTGATTTGTGATCTTGACTTGGCGGCCCTGTCTTTGTCACTGCCAGAGTGATCATTATTGTTATCACTGCCGGGAGTAGTATTCCCTGCAGCTGCAGTCCCAGAGCCCGAGCTAGAACCGGACTCACTCTTGGATCGGTCTTTATGTGGCGACGGGCTGTTAGCCCCGGAGTTGAACGAGCTAGAACCCAGCAGATCAGAGTGCTGCTCCGAGTACAATGGTCCATAAAGCCACGTAACGTCGTAGTCCTTGAGCCAGTTCACGCTTTCCGGACTCACTGTTTGCAGATTGTACCTAGCCTTAGCCCAGCTTCGCCATGATGCATTTTCAAGCCTGGCAGCATTGGCCACGTCTTTCCTTCGAAGAACGATGTATCGCCACGAAGCGGAGATCTCGCTTTCATTCCAGTCATGCGACAAGTAGTCCACATGTTGCGAGATTACCGGCTGGATCACCGAGTCATCGTTGGGTGCTACAATGTCGCCCTTGCCTGAGCCTAGCGAGTCTGTTGAGTCCGATGCATATCCATCCTCGTCCTCATCCGAGCCATGGCTTGATGCGGTGGACACAGACATCATCGACGATGTGAGGTGATTGCTGTCGTCTCCGCCTCCTTTTGCCGAGAGATATGTAGTAGCTGGTGGCGCTTGTGGCGCTGGCGGTGTAGCTGTAGCAGTTGTTGAAGATGCATTATTATTATAATCAGCAGCGCCGTCGCTTGGTCCTGTAGTTGCTAGAACAGGATCGGCATCTGCTGCAGCCAAATGAGGGTAATCCTCTTGTTTTCCAACCAAATCCTCTGGAGGTGGTCTAATGAACCGATCAAAAACACCCATCGACTGTGTTCTCTTGAGCGCATATGTTGATTTTTGAAACTGATCGCCGCTCCCAGCCATGTCCACTGCATTTGAGATTTCGGCCAGGTTGGTATTCCGTTTTGGCTTGTCACTTGGCACAGAGTTCTCCGGCGACGTCTCATGATGCTCTGAATATGGGGGCGAGAATGTTGAAGCAGTCGCCGCCCCGCTGGTTTGCTGTGATGGAGATGGCATTGTTTTTATGGTCCTGACTTTCTCCGTAGTTCCTTTGAGGGGACACTCCTGACGATATCAAGAGCTAGACCTGATAATCACAGCTCCAGGTCCGCTCCGTCAATCCGTGAGTCGCCCCAGATGCCACTACTGGTGTATCAACACGAAAGCAAGCCAGCCGATATAGGATGTTCCTCGGTATGAAACACCCGATAGTCTAAATCTCCCCCAAGCTCCAATCAAAAGAACGTGTAGAGCAAGAGTTTTCAAGAGATGAACCGCTGCTGACCTCCTTCGAGGAATTATCCAATAAAAAGATGGGATGATAAAAAAAGTCCGGGGAACTACGATGCCAAAGTCGTCTCGAGTGAACCAGCCCCACTTATTGACCCCGGATATTCAGAAAGACTATTTCCCCAAAAGTAATCCAAAGAGTATTGTGAAAGACTCTAAAAGTAGCAGTTAGAAACCTGAGCTGAGTGTGGTTGAAAGAGTGCGTGCTTCTGCTGCTGTAAAACTGCTCCACCACCCGAGAAACAAGTTTGTGCGAGTACTAAAAATATGTTTGTGGGATGATGATGATGATGATGATGATAGGAAAACTTCAGTGTGTGGTGTGCTCGAAATTGTGGTCACGGACGGGGCGATGATGGCGATGTGTGTAAATCAAGGTGTGATCAACGGGTTGTTTAAACGATGACTGTTGATGACCATTGTCCACCCGTGACTATATATTGAGGGAAGCCAGCCCCGGGTAATCGAGGAGGAACAAACACCAACTAAGCACACACAGCCTGCAAAAATGTACAACTTCCCAACAGCGTGACCAGATGGAGGAGACTCATGCAGCGAGCACACAGGAGTTCTAACAGTAGCAGTAGGAGCAGAAGCGGAAGCAGACGCAGAGGGGAAACCACGAGCAGACGTTTGTCTCCACAGTTAAAGAGCCTTGCATGTAAAGCACAGCTACCGAACGATAGTAGATTTGTCCACAGCCTGCCAAAGGTGAATCAGAGAAAACAAAGAACAACTCCAGCTCTGACCGTAGAAGCACTTACCAGTTGAGTATATCTCTCCTTTTCGATATTGATGTTGTGGTGCAACTTGCAACCAGCCTTACACGTCCAAGATTACCAGTCCAGCCTTTCACCGTTCAGCAACGCTAACAACCTCCCAAGCCAAGCCGGTCAGCCTTCAACGAAAGCAAGAGAAATGCTGCAGTCCCAATAATAAGATCTTGAAAGACCTGCCGTGACACTAAATTCTGTCTTGTCTGCAAACCCCGGCAAATAACAAAAAAAGCCTCAGAGATCGCAGAGCAACTTAAAGCTTTTTCTGAGCTCCAACCGTACGAGGCGTTCCGAGAGTTCTTGGGCTTCTGATGGTCCTGCTACTTCCTGTGAGCTAACCAAGAGACGCCTCCGCAAGAAGGTTCAACGGATACTCGACCCGTGTATCTTAGAAAAAAAAAGCTTGAGCTTCTGCGCTGCTCTGGGTTGATGTGTCAAACGGAAAGGGAAGTGAGGGAGGGAAAAAAATTGGAGTATATAACTGTCTAAGTTTAGCCGTAATAATGCTTAACTCATCAATTATTTAGCGGCTAAGAGAAATTCCGGCCGTGTCAGACCGGAAAAACTCGAGGATTTTCACGCACACATCGGATTCGGCTGCACTGCATTTTCTGCACAGCATTTTCTGCACAGCATTTTCTGCACAGTGCACCCAGGGAATTTACGAGAATTAGCAGGGACGGCTGAATGATAGTCTCAGTCGTAAATAAAGACTTGAATGTGGAATGTAGCGTACCTATCATGGGCCTCTAACATCAATCTGCGTAATTTGCACACGTGGCTTTCATCTCATGCTTGGTTCTATTCCAAAGATCTGAGGACTCGGAGATACGGAGGCGATCTCGAGTGCCCGAGGAAACTGGAAGAGTGAGTGATAAGCGGAATACTCACCAAAATTGGCCTCGATGTTTGATGTTTCGTTAGTGCATGACTCGTATTCCATACTACCAAACCTGGGTTATCCTTCCCCTGGCAAGGGCCGATATTCAAAAGTCACATGAGCAGCTCAAGGAAATACTATTAAAGTCTGAATGCTAGTAACAATCTATGTGAGCCCACTGGGGGTCTACCTGATTGACGAGATTGAAGCATTTGAGCCAATGGCATTCAGTCCAGCATTTCGTTTCGCAGCACGTTCCAGCCCGTGTCCCTCGTGACAGCCACTGACAGGTTTCCGCTGACCATAACAAAACACCCCGGAGAATTGGCACGTTGTCTCGGCAACTCGAACTTTTGCCCGTGATCCCGCCGCAGTTCAGCTGATCAGCGATGGCCGAGATCACATGGGGATCGGACAGACAAGCCAGGTAGTGGTGCATCAGCCTACAACCATCGTTCAGGTCCTGCTTAAAGACAACTCGACAGTTCAGTCATCGCCGCCATACTAAAAGTTCGCAAAAAAACAGTTGCATAGCCACTCAGGGACTGGCTAAACATGCGTAATATGGTGCGTAGCCACTCAGTAACTGGCTAAACATGCGTAGCCACCTAGGAACTGGCTAAACATTACGTAATATGGTGCGTAGCCACTTAGGAACTGGCTAAACATGCGTAGCCACCTAGGAACTGGCTAAACATTACGTAATATGGTGCGTAGCCACTTAGGAACTGGCTAAACATGCGTAGCCACCTAGG
>JAKTSO010000126.1:0-22798 GCA_030580275.1 Groenewaldozyma sp. yHMH443
ACACACACACACACACACACTTACACAGGCACACGCAGAAATAGCCAGTTATCATAATCAAGATAGCGTTCCGCTTTCTCGAGGTGTTACATTATCTGGCGTCCAGATAGCGTTCCGCTTTCTCGAGGTGGTTACATTATCTGGCGTCCAGTTATCTTTTCCCACACGGGCAGACGGGGTCGATGTAACCTCCTTATCGCTGCCATCAACTCACTTTTGACCAACCGAGGGCCATATTCCATAGATATCCTTCTTTGCGACATTTGGGTCCTTTTCCCTTCAGGTTCAGCAGTATATATAGGGGTCCTGTGTCCCTCCATTGAACTCTTCTTTTTTTTCTCCGTAAGGTTGAACAACTCTTCTCAGTTGAGTATAACTTTCTCTTTGCGCTCTCTCAGCACAAAAGACAACAAAAAGACCACTACCCAAGATGGTCGCTGAAAAGGAGCCCGCTATCACCAACCAAGCCCTGGGTACCCAGGATGTCGCGGAAGGTAGTATCTTCGCTGTTGACCAAATCGCTACTGACCATGGCCTCCAACGACGACTGAAGTCTCGTCACGTCTTCATGATCTCAATTGGTGGATCCATTGGTATGGGTCTGTGGTTGGGATCTGGTTCTTCTCTTGCCCACGGCGGTCCCGCCGCCATCTTCATCGGTTACTGGCTGGCTGGTTCCATTGCCTGGGCCTTGAACTTGGCCATTGCCGAGCTTGCTGTTCTATACCCTGTTCCTTCTGCTTACCCCCAATGGACTCGAGGTCTCGCTGATCCTTCTATGGCTTTCGCTCTCGGATGGTGCTACTGGTTCTCAAATATGATCTCAATCCCTAACGAGTTATCCGGCCTGTGTACTGTGCTTTCATTCTGGAATGACACAATCAACCCAGGCGTGTGGATCACTGTGTTCTTGGTGGTTCTTATCTTGTTGAACTCTATCTCAGTAAATGTGTTTGCTGAGGCCGAGTTCTTCATGTCTGCCCTCAAGTTCACATGGATTTTCGTTGTTATCATTGTCTGCATCATCATCTCTGCTGGCGGTGGCCCCAAGGGTGACTCTATTGGATTTCACTACTGGAGGACTACTCCCTTCACCCACGGTTTCAAGGGTTTCTTGTCTGTTATGCCCACTTGTGTCTTCGCCATGGGTGGTGTTGAGACGTGCGGTATTACTGCTGCTGAGTGCATCAACCCTAAGCAATCTATCCCCAAGGCCTGCAAGTCTATCTGGGTCAGATTGGCTTTGTTCTACATTATCGGTTCCTTGATGGTTACCATCACCGTCAATCCCAGTGACCCCAACTTGTTCGGAGGCTCCGGTGTCAACGCTTCTCCCTTCGTCATTGCCTTCAGAAACGCCGGTCTCCCCGGTCTCGGTGACATGCACAATGTGATCATCCTGTTGTCTGTCCTGTCCTCCGGTAACGCCTCCATGTACTCTGCCCCTCGATTCTTGATGGGTCTTGCTCAGCTCAACATGGCTCCCAAGATTTTCCAAAAGGTTGACAAGCGTGGTACCCCTTGGGTTGGTCTTACCGTTACCACTGTCATTGGCGGTGGTCTTGCTTACATGAACGTCAACACCAGCGGTGCCACTATCTTCGGATGGTTCTCCAACTTGACCTCGCTGTGCACTTTGTACGTGTGGGGTTGCATCTTCCTCAGCAGCATCCAGCTTAGACGTGCATGGAAGGCCCAGGGCATGGCTCCCGAAGATATGCCATACCGAAGCAAGGTTGTTGCTTACACTTCATGGTACGGATTGCTGCTTTGTATCTTCTTGATCGGTGTTGAGTTCTACCTGGCTGTCTGGCCCCTTGGTGGCACATCCAGTGCCCGAACCTTCTTCGCCAACTACGTTTCTGCCGTCCTTATCTTGGTGGTTTACGTTGCTTGCAAGGTTTACTTCAGAGACCGCCTCTTGGTTGATGTCCGAAAAATTGACTTGGACAGAGGTAGATTCTGGTACGGACCTGAGCACGACATCCCTGAGATGGGCATTTTCAGGAGCACCTACTACTACTTGAAGGGCAAGGCCCACAAGGATAAGAAGACAGATCATGAGGCTACCTCCATTTAAGCGAGCAAAAAAGGGTTTGAAATCATTACTTTTTTCATATCCCTCGCTATCAAAAAATGTCATTTCCCACTTCTCACACCTTCCTTCCCCTTTCACCTCTCCAACAACCAAACTACCAATAGAGTGTTTTTTATAAAAGGGAAAATAGGGCTTCATTTTGTTTCTACTTCACACGGTCTGTGTGTCTTCCTTACCTTTGTAAAGTAGTAGTAGTAGTAGCAGCTCTTGAGGCTTTCCATCTAGCCAGAGCATTTTAAGGTTTCTTCTAGTCACTTCGGGGGGGTGGGGCCAGGACACAGTTGGGAACTTTAGGACCAAAGAATTCTATTAAGATCGCCCAAGCGCCCCGAGGGTCCCTTCTGCCTGTCTGCCTGCCGCAGAAAAAATAAGGAGAAAAAGGAGGACACTTGCAGGCTGCAGCGGCTGACTTGTGATGGACGACGCTAGTTGACCGAGCTTGTTTGTGCGAAAAAGGGAAAAAAAGTTCTGAGACTTATGCTCGGGATTTCTTCTGTTGCCCAGTGATAAATTTCAGGACTCACAAGCTCCTTTAGTGTGCTCATTCAAGACCAATACTTGCAGCATTTCTTGCAGCATTTAGGTCCGCCATCAACTTTCCGCCCACGATCAAAAATCAAATTGGTTGATGCGCGAAACTTCTGCAAGCTTGTGGGCCGGGGGCTATTCTGCAGCTTATCATTTCCGATCAACACATTATCCCATGCTTCCAAACTTGCACAGCCGGCAAATGCACTAGCAGCCCCCTCAATTGTGCCAAAATTTAGACCATGGGCCATGGCCCATGGGCCTCAGGAGCACAGCTGCTCGAGCAGGGTAAAAAAACAAAAGAAAAAATATTGGAAGAGAAGGAGTCTTCTGTGTCGGCCGGCACTATGGTGACCTGTTTTGTTCCCGCCTCCGAGAATAGCCGCTGGCCGTCAATCTCGAGATAGTAAGCCCTCACACACACAGCACTAACAGCGTGATGGAAAATTTTTCTTCCAAGATTTCTTTTTCTCTCCTGTCTGCCTTTCCATACCATCCCCCCCTGCTCAATTGTATTTCCCTGGGTCCCATACAGCTGGACCAAGAGACTAGCATGTTTTTGCAGTCAAAACTGGGCTTCCAAAAGGTCTACGTTAGGGGGTGCAATGGCAGCGGGAGAGGGGCGCAGAACAAAAATCAAGGGTCAGGTTCATTTATGCGCTCGATCCAACTCCACGCTCTGCCTTAATTAGCATTACGCAACGACACAGCTCCAAACAGGCGTATTCCCAAAGTGTGAGAATCTCAACTTGTGTTTTGTGTTTTGTGTTTTTGGCCCGACTATCTGGCGCTGTCGGTTACCACTCAAATTGATCGAAGCAGGGGAAAAGTCAGGCGAGCAGAGCAGGAAAAACAAACCACCACCACCGATCCGATCGAGCGCGAAAAACCCAAAAAACCCAAAGGGAAAAAAAAGGATGGGGCTATCACTGCCAATTACGGGAAGTCGGGCGATCTGGGAGCTGCGGAATCAATGCGATAGCGGCTGCGCGTTATCTCTGCCACATTCCCACGCCTTTTCGGGCCCTCGGGGCGGTCACCGTCGCCACGCAGCAGCGCTCGATACGCAGCGCCAGAGGACGCCAAGTTACGTCAAGGACGTCAAAAGTACGCTAAGTACGCTAAGTACGCAGGTAAGTGAAGCAGACCCAGCAGATTTCGCAGACTTGGCAGACTTAGCAGTGTGTGGCCCTCCTCCGAAAGCAGCCAATGAAATCGCGAGAATTGCAGGGCCCTTCGATATCTATCCCTATCGGATCGCTCTCTCCCTTTTTTTTTTTGCTTTTTTCTTACCCTTTCTCTTCTCCCTGGCTGGTCGGAGCATCACCTGCAGCGGCAAGCTCATAAGATGAAATTCTCAGATCGCTGCGCGAGATAAGCCACTTTGTGAGTCCTTTTGTGAGGGACCTCTGGCTGTAAGGCTCTAACTCGCGCACTAGGAGTAGCGGGAAGGAGGAGCAGCAGAACGCGAATAAGAAAACATCCCCTCGTCCAAATATCTTCTGAGCGCCCGAGATAAGCTGATCGTCCCTGTCGTTTTCACGCATTCGGTGTCTGACCCGGGGAGACCGATCTCTGTTCTTCTTCCTCCCCTCTCTCTCCGCCTATCCTCGAGAGAGCTGCCCTAATCCTCCAGAATATATAAAGACTCCCATCCATCCCCCTCCTCTAGCCATCTCTTTCTTCTCCTTTCTTCACTCTCTACTTTCCCCTTTCCAATCTCAGAACTCCAAAAGCTCTCAGCCTAAAAAGCTAGAAGCCACGAAAGAGAAGAGGCTCAGACTCACTTCAAAAAAAAAAAAAAATGGTCGCTGAGAAAGAGTCTGGTATCACTAACCAGGCCACCGGGACCCAGGATGTCCAGGAAGGTAACATCTTCGCCGTCGAGGAGATCGCTACCGACCATGGTCTTCACCGAAAGCTCAAGTCCCGTCACGTCTTCATGATCTCCATTGGTTCTGCCATTGGTATGGGTCTGTGGTTGGGATCTGGATCCTCCCTTGCCAACGGTGGTCCTGCCGCTATCTTCATTGGTTACTGGGTCGCTGGTTCGATCGCATGGACCTTGAACTTGGCCATTGCTGAGCTCGCCGTTATATACCCTGTACCCTCTGCTTTCCCTCAATGGACTCGTGGCTTGTCTGACCCCTCCCTGGCTTTCGCCCTCGGCTGGTCTTACTGGTTCTCCGAGATGATCACAATCCCTAACGAGCTGTCCGGTCTGTGTACCGTCCTCGCGTTCTGGAACGACAGTATCAATCCAGGTGTGTGGATCACTGTTTTCTTGGTTGTGTTGGTCTTGTTGAACGCTATCTCAGTTAACATTTTCGCTGAGGCCGAGTTCGTCATGTCTGCCCTCAAGTTCACATGGATTTTCATTGTTATCATTGTCTGCATTATCATCTCTGCGGGCGGTGGCCCCAAGGGTGACTCCATTGGATTTCACTACTGGAGGACTACTCCGTTCACCCACGGTTTCAAGGGTTTCCTTTCGGTTCTGCCCACCTGTGTCTTCGCCATGAGTGGTGTCGAGTTGTCCGGCATCACTGCTGCTGAGTGCATCAACCCCAAGCAATCTATCCCCAAGGCCTGCAAGTCTATCTGGATTCGATTGGGTTTGTTCTACATTGTTGGTTCCTTGATGGTCACCATCACCGTCGACCCCCATGACCCCAACTTGTTCGGAGGCTCCGGTGTCAATGCTTCTCCCTTCGTCATTGCCTTCAGAAACGCTGGTCTCCCAGGTCTCGGTGACATGCACAACGTTATCATCCTGTTGTCTGTCCTGTCCTCCGGTAACGCCGCCATGTACGCTGGCCCTCGTTTCTTGATGGGTCTTGCTCAAATCAACATGGCACCCAAGATCTTCCAGAAGGTTGACAAGAACGGCAAACCATGGGTTGGATTCTTGGTTACCACTATCATTGGTGGCGGTCTCGCTTACATGAACGTCAACACCAAGGGTTCCACGATTTTCGGCTGGTTCTCTAACTTGACCTCCCTTTGCGCTCTGTACGTTTGGGGATGTATTTTCTTGAGCAGCATCCAGCTGAGACGTGCTTGGAAGGCTCAAGGTAAGGTTGTTCAGGACCTGCCTTACTACAGCAAGGTCGTTCCTTACACTTCATGGTACGGACTGATCCTTTGTATCATCTTGATCGGTGTTGAGTTCTACCTTGCCGTCTGGCCTCTGGGCGAGCCTTCCACTGCCAGAACTTTCTTCGCCAACTACGTCTCCGCTGTTCTTATCTTGGTCATTTACGTCGGATGCAAGCTTTACTTCAGAGACCGCCTCTTGGTTGATGTCCGAAACATTGACTTGGACAGAGGCAGATTCTGGTACGGACCTGAGCACGACATCAAAGAGCCTGGTATGTTCAGAGCTGCTTTCAGGAAGTTGCGTGGCACTCACACTGATGAGAAGCACCCTGAGTCCATTGACGCCAGTTCTTCCATTTAAGATCTCAGCGGTATAAATAAAATTTGTGTATTTTTTTTCTTCACTTCTCTAACGAGAGTCTCTAGAAAATAGAAAAGGTTTTTGTTTTATTACTCTTGGTTTCGCTTATTGCTCTTGTTACTCTTGGTGTTCACTCGGTGTATCTTCGGTTTTCAATTCGAGGTTATAATTAGTTGTGGAAATGTCGGCCGTCAAGGTAAGGGGAACGGCACTGCTCATGTTTCAGTACAAGGGCTCTTAAGAGTCATCTCGAGCATTTTGGACTAGATCAGAGGATAGCCACGTGACCCTTGGGCCCTGTGGCCCCTGTCGGCCGTTTTGAAAAATATCGGCAGCCGACTGCAATGGCCCCACTAAGAATCGACTGCGATAATACTGGCTGCTGCAGCCGCCTGGTTATCAAGCACACCATCGATTTAAGAACTTCACACCTGCAAACTTACTAAGCTAAGCTGTAACACTGAAGAGATCGATAAATAACAAGCACTCGACACCCCCACTAAATTTGTCAACTAACACAAGTCATTCGCTTCTATCAAATAGCAAGTCGCTTTATCTAGACCCCGAGCACCAAGAAGATTGGGGTTCTCATGAAGCGGGATGGATGTCTTATCGTACCATCTGGAGAACTCTGATCAGTTCTGGGCAGGTAAGTTCTAACCAGGAGGCAATAATCAATGCATTAGACTAATTAGTAGAACTCCGGGACATTTCGTCCGAAGATTTTCATTCTACAACATGGGTCGAGCGCAACCTGACGGCGTTCCTAAAGTTCGCGTCGATATACATGGACATATACTTAGAACACGACGAGGAGCTGACCAAATGTGTTTATGAGCTTTTGAACTCAAAAATGTTTGTCAAAAGCAGAGGCTACGTTCGTCGGAAACTGATATCTCTGCTAGTGCTTGAGCCGGACTTGAGCACGCCGACAAAAATTATCATAGGAGCGGTCTTGATGCTGGACGGGAGATCGCACAAGTCCACCTTGGAAATGTTTCAAGAAGAGGGGGCTACCACTGCAGTCATTGATATCTTATGGCAGAACCGGTACTCCAATGTGAGACTCCATCGCATTTTTTTGGAGCTACTCTACGAGGTTTGTCGGGTACAGAAAGTTTATCCAGAAAATTTGAAGAAGATTAGCATGTCGTTTATGGAATTTTTGCTGGCAATATTGGAGAGTCACCCGGGTCATTCATTTGAAGGTAACAACAGTACCATTAATAACAACAATACAAATGACAACGACCCATACGACCTGGCAGTAATGAAAGCACTGCTTGCCCTTAATGAACAGTTTATGATTGCAGAGTTGAACTGCGCCCAAGGAGCAAGGCCGATACCCAATGTTCTGATCCAAGTGCTCAAGGTTCGTGGCAATCAGTATCGGACTTTTGGTGAGAACATTGTGTTTTTGTTCAACAGAGGGATGGACCGGTGCCTGCAGCTCATGATGATGAAGTTTCTTTATGCGGTTTTTACCACAAAGCAGACCTTTGACTATATTTATTTAAACGACCTCAGGGTCCTTATGGGGATTATTATGCGTGAACTCTATGATCTGGGCGAGGAGGAAGATACCCTACGGCATACTTATCTGCGAGTTCTGCACCCTATGCTTCAAAATACTCAGTTGAGAGAGGAGAAGTACAAGCAAAACGAGTTGGTGTTCTTGCTGGCTTGGATCGCTGACCACACTGACCGCCCCGGGAGCGAGCTGCATGAAACTACAAAGAGGCTCTGTCATCGATGTTTATCAGTGGACTGGCTTGACTACGATCCACAGAATCCTAATTCAAGCTCGGAGACAAGCCCCGGGGGGGTAAGTAGAAGAGGAAGCGGGACTGGAAGCGATACGGAAACAGCAATGGAAAGTGGTCTAGTTACAAGCTGTTGTGAAGATGAGGATGATGCAAGCAAGCTAGACGCGGACATGGCGAAGGTACTTACAAAAGTGATGATCACTAATGTTTCTAATGTTTCTACAGCTTGTGAAGACAAGGACAAGGACCAAATTCCTACTATGCTTAAAATTACAAGCCCATCTCCACCTCCGCCGCCCCCCCCTCCTTCAGGTACACGTCTTTCTGAACATGACATTTCGTACAATGGAACAAAAGTGCGAAACGGGAGTGCACGGCTCAGGGAGCCCCCACCAAAACCAGTACCAAGGAAACTCTTGGCTCTGTCCATTCGGAATTCAAGCGCAGTAGACGTTGCACATGCATTATCACGCACTCCACCACCGCCACCGCCCCCACGGCCTAGAAGCAGGCCTGTGACTCCGGCACAGGAAAAGCAACAACAATTGGAAAAGCAGCAGGTTGTTATTACATCTCTATAAGTCTTTAGCTCTAATTGACAGGAGTTATACCGGACCCACCGTTAAGAATGTCTCTAACGTTGTTGAAACAGTTTTCAACTGAGGCGACGCTCGATTCGCAAGTGGACCCTCCCAAATGAGGTTGAAGGGTCACGTCAAGTCGGTCAATTAGTTCTGGGTCAACATAGGGCTCCTTTTCAAAGACGTCCAACCCCGCAGCTAGGATCTGCTTCTGTCGCAGTGCTTCCAGCAATGCCTTCTGGTCGATAAGAGGACCGCGTCCCACATTGACAACTCTAGCTCCACGCTTCATGCGCGAAATTGTGCGGGCATCGAGAATATGGTACGTTGACTTGGTCAGGGGTAGAATCAGGACTAAAACGTCGCTAACCTCGGCCACACCTTCAAACGTGTCATGGTACTTGGCAGCGTAGCCCAAGTTCTGTGCTTCCTTGTCGGTCAAAGGCTGCCTCTTGTGGTAGTGGACCTTCATGCCCAGCTGGTGCAGCCTCTGGCCAATAAGTTTGCCGATACCGCCGAACCCCACAATCCCCGCATGGTGACCACGTGGGGAAAGAACTTCAAAGGGAGATGCATGGCCCTTGGACCCTCCTCCTCTACCAAACTTATTACCGAATGCAAACTCCAACTCGGACTGTGGAGTCGCTAGGATCCGATGGACACGGTGCTCCGGTACGGTCCCTGTGACCCCGTCGAAATGTAATGCCATTAGCCTAGCCTTGAATGTATTCTTGGTGACCCTAAGACAATACTCGAAGAGCGTAGACTGCCTGAACGTAGACAGAACCAGCTGCATAGCCAAATCGGCAACGGCATCGGACGAAAACCCGGGACTATTGCAAAGAATGATCCCTCTTTCACGAAGCCGATCCACGTCGACCTTGTCATGGCCCACGCTGGGGATGGCAATTACTTTGAGGGTAGATGGCAATGCCTCTACCAGCTCGTCATGCATTCCACCCAGCTTGGCAAGTTCGGCCCACAGCGACACAAGGCCGCTAATGTCGTGGTAAGAGTGTCTCAAATCATCAATGAACTTTTCCCTAGTTGTAGTTTTGTATTGCTTTGAGAGTTAGTATTTTGTGCCCTCAGAAAGTTGAAATTTACACTTACAATGCAGTGGTAGTCCTTGGTGAACTGCGAGTAGAACTCAGCACCTACCTCGTGCTTGGCAGGGCCCAGGATAAGGACTTTTTCTTTCATTATGGAGTGTCCGTGTAATTTTTCACTAAAATGTCCTCGGGCCACAAGCCTGCCCCGGCTCAAACCTTGATAAACGCAGTGATCGGTTCTCAGTGCCCGGGTAACCGTAACAAGCTAACGTGAGATAATCACTGTGGATCTCTGAGACTAGAGGCTCAGTCACTGTCACAAATCAGCCTGCTGCAGTTACTGCTGAGCTTATCCGATCTGACCCTTACAGAACAGCCCCTCCGTCATCCCTTCACTATAAGTGGATGCGTCGAGGTAATCTGCCCTATAAAGTCTTCAGCTGGCGTTGTTCATTAGCACCCAAGAGCTGTCATAAGAGAAAGCAGAAGTACAGATCCCATGGTTCATGAGCTATAACCGAGATGGATGGGTCTCCTCTAGATAAGGTAAGGATAATGCTCTTCCTGCCTGTGGCTACTTCCCCAGACAATTGGGCCCGAGGTCTTTCATCTGATGACCATTCGTTAACACATTAAGGCTTACACCCTTGTGAGAAGAGCAGATGCTGCTACAAAAAGGGGAGATTTCTCCAAAGCGTCAACTTTGCACTCGGAGGCATGTAGTCAGTTCAAAGCTGCGGTGGGGCTAACGCGGAGTAACGAGGCACGACGGACGCTAGAAGCTCTAGCAGCTGTTCAGCTATCAAGATCCAAGTTCTTGGCCAACCGACAAAACTTGCAAGTACCCAAACTAGTCTTGTCAGAGGAGAATCCCCGGAGCGAGCAGCAGCAACAGCTTCAATTGGATCAACAACGCAAACATGGTAATGGTGTACCTATTGATGAAGACGACGATGGATTACCCACGCTGCCTGTCAAATCCGGGCTGGTTACTAGTCTTGCTAGTGCTAGAGGGATCAAGCATGGCGGGGGCGGGGTTGGTGGCACTATCACTGGAAGTGGGGCTACAGCTACAAGCACATCCAAAGAAGCTGGAGACGCGTTTCAGAAATTTTACACCTCTATAACGCAGTCGTATAATAAGCAGTTCAATACCGCTGTTGAGAGGGCAAAGGAGGGTTACAATAATAGCGTTACCGTTAGCGGTGGTGTAGGTAGCACCGGTGCCGGGGGAATTGGGGCGTCAACGTATGGCACTGACTTCACGGGTGGCAAGTTTAGTGGCAATGAAAGTTTTTACCTCGTGCCCAATACTTCAAACCTGGCCCCTGAAGAGCTAATCTCTGAAAATGCCAATTTGCGTCAAATGATCAATAAGTCTAATATTCAGGTTCATGCCTATGAAGCCGCTTTGAAGAAACAGCGCGAGAGTCTCAAGACCAGCTTGATCCAACTGAGAAGCGAAATTCTGACCAACGACGCTGCCTTGAAAAAACAACATGATGACGAGATTGAACAGCTCAAGAGTGAGAATGATAAGCTCAAGATCCAGATTGGCCGGATGAAGAGCAGGTGGGATGATTTGAAAGAGAGCGCTCGAAAGCGACGCGAAGAGTAACTTTCTTTTCGATTATAAATTGATGAATTATTTATTACAGCTCCTCAAACAGCTCTATTTAACCTTGAGACCATTCATCATCTCTTCCTTGGTGATCAAATGACCGATAGTCTCGACATGGTCCAACAAGGTTGAGATGTTGCTACTCCACTCATTGAGCACATCATTGGCATCCTTGGGCTTGGAGAAGTTAACAATTCTCTCTGGTCGGTTAATCCTGGCGTAGATTGTAGACTGTGTGACCAGCTTTGACAAGAACTCCTCGCTCTCCTGTTCTTGGAGGTCCAACAATGAAGCAAGCCTTTGAGTAGAGATCCTAGTGTAGTATTTTGAGATAACCCTGATGTTGTGTTCAATGACTCGTTTCCTCAAGTCCTCGTACCTTGAAACACCCTTGGGCTCCTTGGGGTCGAAAACAGCGGTTTGTTTGAGAGCAGGTCCATAGAGTTCGTCAATCTTGGGCCACCTCGTGATATCGCTGGCGGTGAAGCACTGTACAAGCTCCTTATGCACTGGGAGCTGCTCCAACTTAGGATCCTGGGCAATAGCGTGGATCAAATCAGATTGCAAGTTATCGAAGGGGGCCAAAATAACATAAAGGACAATGTTCTCCAACGCCTGCTTCCAGCTGGTCTCATCCTCCTTAATGATGGGAGTATCGTAAATCTGCTGGTAATACTGACAGGTGTCGAGGTACTTGTCTTCATGCAATGCGATTTTGATCATGAGCTGATAATAGGTCAGCTTCAGGTCCTGGACTTGGTCGCTGGTGGCAGGTGATGTGAAGTACCGAGGCATGATCTTTCGGCTGATAATCCCGGCTTGCATGAAATCTCCCTTGTTGACATACAAATCAACCTGTTCAAGAATGAACTCCGTCTTCTCCCTCATATCCATTGATCCATAAGTCTCGACTTGAAGATCACCGAGAATCTCAGTGGCCGCGTCCAAGTCGCCCTGTGACAATTTGATGTGGGAAAGGGTTCGAGAGACCCTGGCACGCTCCACCTCAACATAGATCTTACCCTCAGTAATCACCCTGATGTTTTCAATGGTCTCTACTTTGATATCCAAGCTAGGCGCATCATCTAACCCCTTGATGACCTCTTGTATCATCGCGGTGATCGCTTGCTTCAGTTGTCCATGTTTCTTTGACAGGAGCTGTACCTGTTCGTTCATCTCCTTCCATTGGCCCGCCTCCCTTAGCGTATCTACAATCTTTTTCAAGACCCGCGTGGATGATGACAGGTCCGAAGCCTGTCTGGTCTTCTTCTCCAATGCAAGCAGCTTCTCCAACGCCCCATTTACATCAGTCTTCTTAAATTAGTATCGGGGTTGTCTTGACAGGGAAAAACAACAAACTTACCTTGGAAAGAGCATCTATATCTGGGAACTCTTGGTCCAGAGTGGATGAGAAGTCCTTCTCCGCCTTGATTAACGTCTCGTCCGACATTGTGTATTCTAGAGAAGTCAGTGGTGAAAGTCCAAAGTTATTAGCTGGACTCTATTTGTTTGGTAATTTACTATGCGAGTTTCCAAAGCTTGTAGATCGAGCTGGGTATAAAGTCACGATTAACCGGGCAGATCTTGACACTGCCATTTTTCTAGCTCGCTCTCTAGTGACAACGGATTGGACTAGTCAGCACGGATCCGAAAGCCAGACTTATGGATATCAAAGGATGGATAGGTGACCAGCTAATACAATACCTGGGTGCGCTAGACGACACAATAGTTGACTTCTGCTATGCCACAGCCCAATCTGCCAAATCAGCTAGGGATCTGAAGGTTTCGCTGCGTGATTTTGGACTTGACTCCAAGGAGTTTAGCGACCAATTATGGTCTAAAGTGCACGGAAATACAAACAGAAGCGGCACAAGTACAAACGGCGGCAACCGGAGTGGATCTAAGAATGTTAGGTACGAGCTTCTGAGTGCTCCGGAGGTTTTGCCCTCTGCCTCGGGCAAAAGCAGGACCAGCCGCAGCTCGGAGCAAAAAAGCAGTAGCAATGGGTCCGGGCAGAGTAGGAGAAGGCAGTATGAGCTTGAACCTGAATCAGAATCCGAAAATGAGTCAGAGCAAGAGTCAGAGGCACAAACAAAACCCAAAGACGAGGTTGAACAAGACGATATTAAAGAACGAGAAGAGTTTGCAGAGCGGCTCCGACAGAGAGACCAGGAACCCTCGTCTTCCGCATCACATAATAAAAGGCCACGCGCAGATGATGAGGAAGATGACTTGAACGAGCTGCGTCAAATTGCGCGACAGCAGTATCTCTCGAAACGAGAGCAGCAGAAGTTGATGCTGTTAGAACGAGAAGTGGCGGACTTGGAAGACGATGTCCGGAGGTACGGGTGGCACAATCTGACAAAGCGAGAACGGAGGGAGATTGAGTATAAGCGCGAGATTCTTGAGCTGGCTCAAGCTCGTAAGAAAATCCAGCTGACAGAAGATCAGTATATGATGCCTGAAGACTATTTCACCAAGGAAGGTAAGATTGATACCAAGCGGAAACAGTCCTTGTTGCAGAAGAGGTATAAGGAGGAGAGCCATGATGTTAAAGAGGAAGACACTTGGGAGGCGGAGCAGCGCCGCGCTGCAGTTACCACCTCGACTAGTAAGAAAAAGCCGGATCAGCAAGAAAACGAATACGAGTATGTGTTTGACGACAGTCAGAACATTGACTTTATAGCGGACTCTGGCTCACTTGAAGGAGAGAATGAAAGCGAACTGGAGAAGGCAATATCTCAAGAAGAGGCTAGGGTTAAAAGTATACAGGAGACCCGGAGGTCCTTACCGGTTTATCAGTACCGCGACGAGCTATTGGACGCTATCAGACAGTACCCGGTTCTGATTGTGGTAGGCGAAACAGGGTCGGGCAAAACCACGCAGCTACCCCAGTATCTGCACGAAGCAGGATACACCGACAACAACATGAAAATTGGCTGCACGCAACCACGAAGGGTTGCAGCAATGTCAGTGGCTGCCCGAGTAGCTAATGAGATGGGGTCGAAGCTCGGTAACGAGGTCGGGTACTCTGTACGGTTTGAAGACCGGACGACTGAGAAAACCGCGCTGAAATACATGACTGACGGTATGCTTTTGCGAGAGTTTTTAACCGACCCGGAGTTGTCTACCTACTCGGCTCTGATTATTGACGAAGCCCACGAGCGGACCTTGCAAACAGATATCTTGTTTGGATTGGTCAAGGATATTGTGAGATTTAGACCCGATTTCAAGCTCCTCATTTCGTCGGCTACAATCAATGCTGAGAAGTTCAGCAAGTACTTTGACGATGCGCCCATTTTCAATATCCCAGGGAGACGGTTCCAGGTGGATATTCATTACACCAAGCAGCCAGAGGCTAACTACCTACATGCGGCAATAACCACTGTTTTCCAGATTCACACTACTCAGCCCGCGGGTGATATACTAGTCTTCCTAACTGGTCAAGATGAGATCGAAACTGCTGCAGAGAACTTGCTCGAGACTAGCAAAAAGCTCGGCAAGAAAATACCGGAGCTTATTGTTGCACCCATCTATGCAAATATGCCCCCCGAACTCCAGGCTAAAATTTTTGAACCTACCCCTCCTGGTGCCCGCAAAGTAGTGCTTGCTACTAACATTGCTGAAACGTCGATCACAATTGACGGTATCGTTTATGTGATCGACCCCGGGTTCGTCAAGGAGAATATGTTCAACGCACGGACAGGTATGGAGTCGCTCATGGTGGTTCCATGCTCACGAGCTAGCGCCGACCAGCGAGCGGGCCGTGCTGGAAGAGTGGGCCCGGGGAAATGTTTCCGGCTTTTTACGAAATGGGCTTTTTACAACGAATTACCTGCTAGCACCACCCCGGAGATCCTGCGCACAAACTTGGCTTCGGTAGTGCTACTGCTCATGTCTCTAGGTATCAACGATATCCTTAACTTTGACTTCATGGACTCCCCTCCCGCCGAGGCGCTCATCAAAGCGCTTGAGCTGCTTTATGCGCTGGGTGCACTTAACGACAAGGGCCAACTGACAAAATTGGGTCGCCAGATGGCCGAGTTCCCTACTGAGCCCATGATGGCCAGGGCTATCATTGCCAGCGACAAGCATAACTGCGTCGAGGAGGTTTTATCGATAATAGCAATGCTCGGCGAATCGGGAGCACTGTTTTACCGGCCCAAGGATAAAAAATTCTTTGCTGATAAGGCTAGGGAATCATTCACAAAAGTCGCTGGTGGTGATCATTTGACCTTGTTGGAAATTTGGAACCAATGGGTCGAGACTGATTATTCGTCGCAATGGGCCAGGGAAAATTTTCTTCAGTACAAGAGCTTGTCACGAGCAAGGGATGTGCGTGACCAGCTGGTACGGCTATGCGAGCGAGTGGAAATCCAAGTCGACCAGTCCTCGGACCGATATGAAGACCAAAAAGATACTAAGCGGGCTGTTTTTGACACCAATACTGACATGACAAGAAACATCCAGAGAGCTATCACTCAGGGGTTCTTCCCACATGCTGCAAAACTTAACCGATCAGGCGACAGTTATCGTGCTCTCCGACTCAACCAAAACGTTTATATCCACCCTTCAAGTGTGTTGTACGGCTCAAGGCCAAAATGGGTCTTGTACCATGAACTTGTGCTCACTAGTAAAGAGTTCATGAGAAACTGTATGCCTATCCAGCCTGAGTGGCTTGATGAGCTCGCGCCTCATTTTGAATGGAAGAGGTAGTTCTACGTAAGTTACTATGCATTATTTATTTTGAGTGAGTCAACGGAGTAGCCTATGTCTGAAGAGGTATGTGCCATCGGGACATTCAGGTCAGTAGTTGCGAAACCCTCAGAAAGTGACTACTGAAAGTTTTACAAGACAAAGTCCGGGTTGATCCTCGGTGTAGCCGTTACACTCAAGCGTGAGTCAAACCTGGAAATAAGTCGAACACCTGGAAATGAGTCGAGCGCTTGAGTGTGAGTCGAGAACCTGAGGGTTCACACACTGCAGGGTCTGCCTAACTTGGTACTATGAAAGTCAAGCTTCTCCGGCAGCCTAGCACGTTCCGGCCGACACTTTCCCACGCAGATCCACTCAAATTACTATTCAAATCTGCTCTGGACTCATTATGACTTAAAATTCCACTCGAAATATCCTCTGGGCGCGTATTCTTTGCCAGCATAAGTTCTCAGACCAATCTTGTGGCTTGGTCGGTTTGAGGCTAATGAAAGCCACATTCAAGCTCATTTTACCACCACCGACACCAGAGTGTCTCCAATGTATACCCATTAGTCGTCTCAGTGCCTGTTGCAAATCCCAGAGCTCATACCCCTCTGCGCATAATCTTTTGTGATGACCCGACCGCCCCGCCGACAAAGAGTAAGTTAATCGATTTTTTTTTTTTCACGTGAAAATACACGAGCCGATTTACGTAATAGCCGTTACTAACCGATTTTTTGCAGAGCACAGCAGTACTGTTGGCGATAAGGATGACAGCAGCAGCCTCGATGAGGACATGAAGCGGGGGCTGTTAATTTGGTTTCTTTTTTCGGGCGTAGCAGCTGTGGATCTTTGGGCTATGTTTGAAATAGGACGATCGTATGAGCACAAGGGAGCAGCTGCTGCTTTGCTTGCGCATAAAAAGGACATGGAGGCCGCTTACAAGCAATTGGTCAACGATCTTAACAAGAAGTGTGCCAAGCAAGCTGATCAGCTGAATGCGCTTAGAGTTCATCTGGAAGACTAATGAGGATGAGGACCAAGCTAGTAAGGCTATAGACTAGGAGAAGAGGGATAAAGAGCATGAGATCGAAGCAAAGAGCCTCAGCTTGCATAGATAGAAGCAATCTCAGATTCGGAACAGGCCGAGACTTTAACGGGTGATTCGGGTTCAGAAGACAGTGATGCAAGACCAGAGCAGACCAAGAACTTACTGGACGAGCCAAAGTCAAAGCTATGCAAGACTAGATTCAAATCGAGAAATCCAGCGCCTAACAACCGCCCTATAAATTGGCGGCCGAGCGGAGAGCCAACAATTCCCATTCTCAATATTGCTCCCTCACAAGACAAACCCAGGAGTGGCTTTAGTTTCCTGACACCAGAAGCCAAAATCAGGAGGACAGCTTCACACGTCAGCCCTGGCAACACAGTGGACCTCGAGCCAAGGAAGGTCATTTGTCTGGCATTTGCTCTAGAAACCAAGGCAAAGACAGGCAAAAAGCCATAAAAGCCATTCACCGGACAAAGCTAAGCAAGACAGTACAAGGGAAAATGACAAGACTAAACCTTTTGGCAAGACCCTTGGTAGCAAAAACTTCCCACCACTATTGTTACCGAACAACAACCTGGACAGAACTCAAGTTCCTGCCCCATCAGGGCCAGTCGCAGATAATGCGAGCCAAACAACCTTGGCTGAAGTTGAGCAGGAGAGCAGCAGCAAGCACACCGCCGCTCGCCCTCCAAGACTGTCACTGAAGGCCCGTTTCTGGAATGAGGTTGATGCAGCAGAAAAAAAAGCAGCAGCAAAGTCATCGCAATCACAGGACACTGAGAACATCAAGCCTCGACATCCTGGCCCACCACAGCCGGTCGCATAACATGCGTGCCATTTTCGAAAAAGAACATAAGGCAGAAGTCGAAAAAGGGTGATGAAAAAGTCAAAGTCAAGGAAACATGTCAAAACCTAAACCAGTAGAAGATGCCAATAAACACAAATAGCATCCTGTACTATTCCAACAACATTTATTTATTATCATCACAGACTCTGAAAAAGCGTGTAAGCTCGTTCTCTACTCAGTATGCTCAGTCCGGTCAAATGTTGTCCACTGTAATCGAGACCTGACAAGGTTTTTGGGCCAATCACTCGAATGAAGTACACGGGGTTGGCCCAGATCTCATGTGAAAACCAAACAGCTCTGCCAAATCATATCCTTTTTCGGGCTGATTCTGCGTGACAAAGCCGTCTAGGAAAATTGAACAGGTGCAGAAGTCTATGGGCAAATATCTCGGGACCCTGCTTAGTGACAGAAACAGCCGAAAACGGTCAACTGTTTGGTAAGTAAGAGCTCTTCTTCTACTTCGACTCAGAGCCAAGAATCGACCGAGTTTGAGCAAACCGGTTGAGCATCTCAAGTGATTCGCGCAAACCTAATATTAGCAAGCGAACAGATTTTGCGATATCATCCATTGGACAGTGTGAATTCCGCATGAAAACGTTGTTAGGTCCACATCATTCCTAGCTAGACTCTTAGGTTACGAACCATGATGGGCCATAACTAGATTAAAATCCCCCCTAAAAGTTTCCTCTAAAAGTTCCCCAGATCGATCAAAATTGTCACTTGGGAACAAGGTCAAAACTCCACGGGATTAGAGTAGATCATACAGACATTGATGGGGTTTGGCCAAAGCATAACAAAAATCCAAGGAGTTTGGTGAAATCATGTCGTGCTCCATGTTGATATGTCGTCACAGAGCCAATTCAAACAATACTCTCGACACGCATATTTTATTGGAAAAAGCACTTGTAGAGCTCAGGCTGCTTAGTGCGATTACTCAGCGGCCCATACCTAACCCAGCTGCATTATTTGACAGCCCAACATTGAGCCCTTTAAACCTCTCCAGGCACTGGTGGACCCGAGGTCACTCCTGAGTGTGATGTGTGGGTCGAGCTCAGGCACGTGACTGACCATAGGTCTTTACGTAATTTTTTCTCGCTCTAGAGCTCTGACTTGAACCTGCGCGAAGTCGCTGTCGATCCTGACTTTCAAAATTCTGCTTCAATATTGGCACTATAACATTAGTAGTGCTGAGCCTGAGCCCTTTAATAATTCAGAACGAATATTAATTCAATAATATAGGAAAATATGGATGCGAGGGAGGTCCTGGACATGGAGAGACCGGCTCGGCCTCTGGTCAAAAAGTTTAAACCCGAGACAAAGAGGTTGGATGGGCTACAACGTGAACTGTACAGCTTATTAGGCGAAAACACTCCGCCGTTGGCTGTTAAAGAAAAAGCCAAGTTCCGTGATAGACCCAACTGGCGTCAGAAGGTAACACCATGGACATGGGCATCGTTCCGCAATCCTGCCCGAGACGATGGGTTGGTGCTCCACCACTGGGTGCGTGGGCTGGCTGCTGCGCCGTCCGGTAAAGAAGGGGAAGATAATAATGAGGAAAACGCGGAGGCCAAGGATGATGCCGAAGAAGAGGAAACCGTCATGGAGGAAGAGTATAGCTTTTCAAGATTGAACCAGAAGATTCAGGTCCCGCAGTTTGACGAGGCTGAGTATGACAAGGTGCTGACCTCTGATGACTGGGATTTCAACGAGACCAAGTATTTATTCGATTTGTGCCAGGAGTACGACCTACGCTGGATTATTATCCAAGACAGATATGCATTTACTCCCAAGCAGGATAGTATAGACGGGAAAAAAGCTGAGACAGGCGGTAAAGAAAGGTCTATTGAAGACCTGAAGGAGCGATACTACTCGGTGTGCCAGAAGTTGATGAAAAACAGGCAGCAAGATTTCAGCCCGGCTGATGAGGACCTTTACAAACAAATGACGTTCTCCAAGCTGAACGAAGTGGCTAGAAAGGAACACTTGGTCAGGCTACTCTCAAGGTCTCCGGCTGAAATCGCTGAAGAAGAGGCTCTAGTAGTGGAGTCACGGAAACTCGAGGCTGCAGCTGAGCGGATGCTTTATGAACGGCAAGAGCTGCTAAGGCTATTAGATGCTCCACAATCGAGTGGCTCAATCGCTCCTTATCAAACCTCACAGGGCATGGCGCAACTAACTGCGTCTTTGATGTCAGACAAGACCAAAAGGCGCCGCGAGGTTCCGCCTCAAAATGCCACAGTCATAACGGGTGCTACTGGTACGGGTACTGCTACTAGCTCTGCTGCGAGCACTACCGCCAATGGAAGCAAAGCTGGAAGTGCCACCCCAAGTGACGGCGCACCCACAAATAACAAAGCTACTGCTACGCCTGGAGCTGGATCCACGGCGAACGCAGCAGCAGCAGCAGCAGCAGCAGCAGCAGCAGAACAGCCTAAAAAGGGTGCAACAGCAGGCGTGGCAGCCGTACAACAGATTATCCAAAAGAAGCTCACTCAGCGCGAGGAAGCAGCTTTTGGTATCAGCTACCACGACAAGGCTACCTCTGGTGTTCATTTACGGTCAACCAAGATCACGACGCATAAGCCTAGCTTGCAGGCGAAGATTAATGCTACGCTTAACGAGTTGGACGTCCCTGCCCGGCCAATCATGCCTACTGAAAAGGTTGTTGCTAAATTTGAGCAGCTACAGAAGGCTATTGCATTACTAGTTGAAACCAAGAAGCAAGCTGATAAGCTTGAGGTCGAGAAGAAAATCTAAGATGTAAGAGCTTCTTTATTAGATGCTCTTAGCAGAAGACAGTACGGGAGCGGGCCCCTTGGCTCGATCAGTTTGTCGGAACATTTCACGAATGGATTGGCGAGCCTCAGATGTAGTGACGGCCACATCTCTCAAGATTTCCTCCAGCACTGTGGGGTCATGCGCCTTGCCGATTACTTGGCGATGGTGCGATTCCAGCTTGGATTTCTTCTTGGATTTGTACTCTCCGAGAAGAGTTTTGACCTTGTAGTCGATGGAGCTATAGTTCTCCATCGAACGCTCCAACTCGCGTTTAAGTTGCTCAGCTCGGTACACTCTGTACACCAAGTTACTTGAAAACGGGTCGCAGCCACCCCTGAAAAAAAATATTTGCTAGTCAGTAGTTGCTTTCGTGCTTGCTCCCGTTACAGGATCAATGTCATGACCCCCCTTCCAGAAAAACGGGAGTGGGGAGCGGGCTAGCAGCTCAGAATGAACTTACTTGAGAAGAGCAGCCTGCTCTTGGTGCGAGCCCCAGAGGCTGAAGTCCATGGACTCCAAGCGGTCAGTCTGCAACTTGATGAGCCTATCAAGAGACTCCATTTTCTCAACTTTGCTCTTGATCTGGGAAGAAGTGGGCGTTGTGGTTTGGGCTTTTTTTTGTCGTTTTCAAAATGGCTCAATGTGCCGTCTAAAAAAGAAGAAGAAGTGGTGTGTGTGGGAGGGAAAAGCTTTGAGTGGGGCCCACTAGGCTTTTTATATTTCAGAGATGCGGGCTTTGTTCTGTGGCGTCTACCCCTCAGCTCAAGATCAGAAAAAGTGACAGGTCACATCCCCAACAGTTTTACCTTGGGCAGTCCAAGGTTCGACCTTTTGAGTGTTTAACGTTACTTGATAGTTGCTCAAACAGATTGAAGAGGAAAAAACGCCACGGGTTGGGGTCCGTCAGCGTTGTAAAAGAACTCTTACTTTGAAGTTGATGATACAACTTCTTCAGGGTGATAAAATCAGTTTGAGGTTTTGATGCCTTCATCTTGTACTACGATTTTGTGTAGGTAGAAGAACTAGAATAATGATTCTTATGTTTTACGGAGATGGGGCCAAGTTGGCATAGAGTCGGAAGTGCTGATAGTCTCCAGTAAGAATGTCAGGAAGACACCATCCACATGATAGTTGCTCCAGCTACGTGATTAAAGAATTGACATTTAGGTGTGTAACACTCATGGCTCCGATAAATCAACTTGATGCAGCCTGTACGATAAGCATAACTGATGGCCTGGTCATGCCCCCCCCCTAAATCAGCTCTGATTATGAGACGATGAGATGACAGGACACCCGCAGCGGGAGCCTAACCCCAAGAATCACTCAAAAAAGATAGGCTAGCTGAGATAGGGGCAACGCAGGTACGGACTGTTAAGGCATGCATGTCATCTAGTAAAGCCAAGCAGTCACCTGACTCTGCTCGGCGGTGGCCCTTACCGGAGCCGGAGCCGGAGCCGGCGGTAACAAATTGCATCACGGAGCCGCTAGGCCAGTCAGCAATGCGAGGCGCGTGACACTCCACAGAGATCACGTGCAAGCTGGGCGCTGCTTTAATTGGTGAGCTAACAAGCAGCTTGCCAAGGTGTTAAGCTTGCGGTTTGCCATTTGAGGGTCAGTATTAATGAGGCAATCGATCGGCTGCCACTGCGCGCGCAATGCATTAGAGGGGCGCATTTTACCTCAGGCGGGATCTCGCCCAGTGATTTGTGGGGGTTCCTTTGTTGCTCTCCAACATCATTGGCAACGCGAGGTCGCCGCCTGTATTTGAGTATTCGCCAAGAAGACAATCGCTCAAAAGATATAGTACGCTCGAAGTCAGAGTCCAAACGAGCAGAGAACGGACGTTGGTATCTATAGAACCAAGCAACACTCCATTGACTAGACATGAAGAGTGGTAAAGGACTTAGGAAACTCGGATAACTACTGTTGCCTAGTGGCACATGACACGCCGAATTGACCCGCATCTTACCAGTGTAAGTTACCACGCGCGTGGCCTTCTGGGGACCCCCGACTCGCAAACACCAATGACGAGCCGGGCCGGTCAAACGAGCGAAGTGCGCAATCTCGCAATCACGCAACGCAAAAGACACACACACACAGTGGACTTTAAGGCTGCATACAAACACAGCCAAACTTAGTTCAGTGAGCAAACCTTCTGACCCCAAACGTTGCTGTTTGCGAGCGCACGCTAACTCTATTCCCACCCAAATGACATAGTGGCCGTCCTTAATCCCTAACTTGTCAGTGCACACACAAACAAACCCAGCCCCCCCCCCCCCCCCCCCCCCCCCCCCCCCCCTCCCCCCCCCCCCCCCCCCCCC
>JAKTSO010000127.1:0-22844 GCA_030580275.1 Groenewaldozyma sp. yHMH443
TGGACAACTTCAGGGTCCCCCGAATTTTGCTGACGAAAACTTTCGCGGGTGTGTAAACCCAGCTACAGGCATAAACGAACCACGTGACTGCAAACCCACTACGCGACGATGTAAACCCAGCTTTAGATCAGCTTCTCAATAAAAGCTGAAACACATAACATTTTTGTAAACAGAGAGACATCTGGATTTGACGAACGACGACAAGGCAGGAGCGCTAAAAGAACAGCATTCTTGATGGACAGGTTGCAAATATTGATGAGACGGTGATGGAGTGTATGGAAGACTGCCTGAGCTCCTGGCAGTCTCTTGATGAGGAGGTCAACGGCCCCGGTACCAATAATGCCGGGGACACAAGTTATTATTTATCTGCTGTTACCGCTAATAACAGTTCAACAAGTACAAAAAATAATGCAAGGCACTTGCCCAGTGATCCGCCAGATTTTGATGGACCTCAGCCACAGCTCAATCCAGGAGAGGTTGAAAATACGGAGATCCTGGTGCTCAAGGGAGATTATCATAATAAAGTGAATATACCCGATAACAGTGCCAAAACCGACAGAGTTGTTGAGACTGCAACTCCATGTTGGCCAGAGCTTCAGCCTGAGACACCAATGGGCCGCTCCGCTTTGACTCCAAAAATTTCCAACACTGTGACGAAACAGCCTACTACTGGAAAGGACAAAACCCGCTCGAGTTCACTGGCTAGGCAAAAGACTCAGCCACAGACGCCAATGGCCCACTCGGTCCTAACTCCAATTGAGCCCAACACGATGATACAGCCTTCTACTAGAGCAGAGGACAAGACCCGCTCGAGCTCTCTCGTTAAACAAGAGACTTTGTTCTTTGCTGAAAATAGAAACACACCGGTACCAACAAGGGCCACCAAAAAACGGTCTTCAGCAGACATTACCACAACGGCCACCAGTGGATCCAGGCTTCAGCCCAAGCCCAAAACTCTAAAAACGGAGAAACCTGCTGCAGCTGGGTCATCTCCAGGTAGCTTCCAGCTGGGTCTATTTGATTTTATCAAAAAGGGGAATGCTAAAGTCAACATTGACAATACCGAGTTCGAATTGAACGTGGGACAGACCCGGATCTACCGTTTGGCTACTGAAACCAACACTAATTTGTTTTTCACTGGGCCTGCTGGTACAGGCAAGTCGCTTCTTATCAGGGCAATGGTTACGAAACTAAGAGCTAAATTCGAGCAGTTTTCAGGCTCCTCGACAGAGTCAAAAAAACCTACTGCCAAACCTGGGGCAAAATCTAGATCAAGCAAAGCAAAGGGAACTGATAGCACCGTTGACCGAAAACTGGTAGCAGTAGTGGCCACTACTGGTATAGCGGCCGCTACTATTGGAGGAGTTACTCTTCACAGTTACCTGGGTATTGGCCGGGGTGGAGCTGATGTGGACTCAATGGTGAAAAGCATAAAAATGAACCCGCTGGCATTAGACAGGTGGAGGGAAACGGCGGTTATGATTATAGATGAGGTATCCATGCTGGACGGGAACCTTTTTGACAAACTTGATGAGGTGGCACAACGGCTGAGGAAGTGTAAAAAGCCTTTTGGTGGGATTCAAATTATCTTATCTGGTGATTTCTTGCAGCTCCTTCCTTTCAGCAGAGATGATGAACCACCGTCAAAGATTTTGTTTAGTTGCCAGTCGTGGCCCAAGGTAGTGCAGCGCACCGAGTACTTGTCTCAAGTGGTACGGCAGGCTGATCCTCATTTCGCAGGTTTATTGAGTAGTTTACGGCTCGGAGAGTTGACCTCATCCAAGTGGAACGAAGTGCTTGCTCTCAGAAGACCAATCGAGCCCCCACATGGTATAGTGCCAACAGAGCTTTACCCCAGAAAAGCAGATGCTGAGAGGTCAAATGACTACCAACTGAAGCGACTAGACTCACCAGCCGTCACTTTTGAATGTCACGACCATCATCATAAGGGACGAAGAGCATATCTGGAAGATTTGATAGTACCAGAAGAGGTTGTACTCAAGACAGGCGCTCAGGTTATGCTGATAAAGAACATGAACGATGGGATCTTGTTCAACGGTTCCATGGGGATTGTACTTGGGTTTATGACAGAGCAACAGTTTGCAAAAGTGGACAAGACTTCCACAGAAGATATACGTGACCGCGAGCTAGCAAAAGCCGGGATGAAAAGGGCTCATAGTAGCACACGGCTCAAACTGAAGACTGTCAAGCCTCAGAACAACAAGCTATGGCCAGTTGTAAGGTTCAGCATGTGTCCCAACAACAAGACAATAGACGAGCTTATAACAGTTGAGAAATGGACGTTGGAGGACCCGGACGGGGTGGAGCTGGGGTACAGGAGACAAGTCCCGCTGATGTTGGCATGGGCTATGACTATTCATAAAGCACAAGGCCAAACTCTACGTTGGGTTACCATTGATGCAGGGAAATGTTTTGCTTATGGTCACTTGTATGTGGCAATGAGTAGAGCGGTCTCATTTGATGGTATACAAGTCTTGAGCCCTGTCAGAAGCTCAGTCAAAGTGTCACTTGAGGCGAAACAGTTTCATAGTAAGATTGAAGCTATGGCCGAGAAGTTGCAGAAGTTTCGCTGATCTTTTTCCTTCCCGGCAGTTCTGCGGCAACTAAGAAATGCATGTAAAGTTGTATTATAGAGACCGTCTTAACCTGTCAAAGCACAGTCTTCGGACTATTGGAGCTTGGGGGTATCCTTTGGTCCTCAACTGCAAGGCCGAGTCCAGCTTGAGTGAAAAATTACGTAATACTTTGTCGGGCTTATCCAGCATGCCGCGGCTTGAGCCAGACTTAACCGAAGACATCTGACCCGTTCATGACCTCAACTTCAAAGAAAGCATTGAGGCAGCTGGTAGCTGACCGACTACGCAATGTTTCCGAGAAGCTTATCCAAGAGCAATGTAAGCACCGTCTAAAAAACGCCGCTACGTTGTCGAAAATTATCCAAGTCTAACTTTAGTTCAAAAGCTCGCAATGTAGTTGATGTATTGCGACACACTCCCGAGTACCAAAGGGCCAGGAATATTGCATACTATCTCCACATGGACCACTGCGAGATAGAAACCCATGGAATGATCGAACAGGCGTTCAGGGATAGCAAGAACGTGTTTTTACCGCATACAATCCGGATAAACCAGCTGAGTAGCAGTGACCAAGATCATATCCCCATATTCCCCGGCCAGAAATCTACAATGAAGATGCTCCAGGTGAAGTCAATGGCCGAGGTGAGAAACCTGAAACCCAGAGGTCAGTTCATTATACGCGAGCCTGAGCTTTCTAACCCAGACTGCTACACGTTCGGCGGGTTGGACTTGGTAGTACTACCAGGTGTAGGGTTTACAAAGAATTGCGCACGTCTTGGTCATGGTAAAGGGTTCTACGACAGCTTTATCCAGGAACTGCGCCAGTGGGCTAGGACCAACAATCCCAGCCTGGCCACAAAACTTGTCGCTGTCGGGCTGGAGGAACAGCTACTGGAGGATATACCGATGGAAGCCCATGATCAATATCTAGATGCCGTCATAATAAACAATCAAATATACAGAAGTTGACATAGATAAACTCTTAGCGTTGCTGCCTTCCTTTCATAGAGCTCCAAGTTTCATGGAGACTCGTCCGACGAGACCAGTGTGATGTTGTCTCCTTTTAGTAATATGCGTCCTAGTGACGTCCTTGAGGCATCTTTTGTGCTAATTTCCACCGCGTCGTCCACCACTACATTCATGAACTCATCAAACCCCTACTAGTTAGTACACCAGACCTTGTGGGCTCTCATGATGATAATGAACTTACTCTAATTTTACCCTCTATCCTCGAGTCAACTTGTTCATATAGCCATATCTGCACCAGAGCTTGCTGCTGCAAAAACTTGAACAGTAAGTGAATGGGCGGGACCATCTGATATAATAGTTAGCTGTCTGATAGAAGCACAAAGACAGACATTACTTACAACCCGCTGTTTGCGTTGGTCAGACATTGTGCACTGTATGCAAAAGCCAACTTTTTGATGCAGTAAATTCAGGGTTGTCTCAAACAAAGCTCACGCAAATCTAGAAAATGGACCAATTCCCAGTGGTAAGCACGTGACTATTGCCTGAGATCTGTCGCTTTCTGCAAATTGATCTGACATCGACACCGATTATATTATTGCAACTTTCACCCGACGTTGACAATATATTGCATTTAGGGTTGGGGATTGAAAGAAAACAAACGAAGAAGCCATAATGGAAAATGGGTATAACGCTGGCTTGGTTCTGTCAGCTCTCCAGAGCTTATACTCTACTACCAGCAAGGAAGGAAGGGGCCCAGCCACCCAGTATCTAGAGAATTTCCAAAAAAGCGTAAGTGCGCAGCTTAGGAGCTTGAACCACAAACTAACACGATACTAGTCTGAAGCATGGTCAATAACGCATGACTTGCTAGCCTCTAACAGTGATGCACCAGTTGAGGCCAAGTTTTTTGCAGCCCAAACATTGAGGTCGAAGATCCGGTATGACTTTTTCCAGGTACCCCAGGAATCAAAAGCGGGCCTGAGGAGCTCGCTTATAGATCTGCTCCGGATCAATATCAAAGTACGAGTAGTGGCCATACAGTTGAGTTTAGCCCTGGCGGCTTTGGCATTACAGGACCTGGAATGGCAAGGTGTGGTGCCTGAAATGGTCAATACATTTGGATCCTCACAAGAGTCGATACCCTGTTTACTGGAATTTCTAAAGGTTCTACCCGAGGAGTTATCAGATCCAAGAAAGTCTTTTCTGACTGACGACGAGTTCGATCAAAGAGTGACGGAGCTGTTGACTAAGAACGCTCAGGAGGTTGTGCAGTTACTGATCAATTACCTAGGCGGCTCTGGGAACACCAATTTGAGGCCTTTGATATACGAATGTTTCAGATCATGGTTACCAGAGGTTGATGTGGGCGATGTACTGAACACGCCGCTAATAGACATGGTATTTGCGGGTTTAGAAGACCCTGCCACTCTAGACCCAGCTATTGACTGTCTGTGTGCTGTTGTACGGGAAACTAGAGAAGTTGCTGCATTTGGCAAAGAAGCAAGGACACTTAATAACAGGATATCACAACTGGGGCCCAAACTTCAGGACTGCAAGGACGATCCTGATAGTTTATCAGCATATACTCGGTTATTCGCCGAATGCGGCGAGTCATGGCATGTACTGGTGGCTAAGCACCCGCAAGAGTTTCAAACTCTGGTCGAGGCCATTGTAGAGTGCACTGCTTTAGACGAGGACCTGGAGGTTATCGAGTATACATTGGTTTTCTGGTACTCAATTTCACGGATCTTGGAAATGTCCAGCTACTTGGAAGCTCGTCAATACTTTTCGAGCGTTTTCCTTAGGCTGCTGACTGTCATTATTCGAAGACTACATTACCCCGCCGGTGACAGCACTGACCTATTCAATGGCGACCGTGAGGCTGAGGACAAGTTCAGATCATTCCGACATGAAATTGGCGACGTGGTCAAGGACTGCTGTATAGTAATTGGCAGCGACCGAGCTTTGCAAGTGATCTACAATGAGCTCCAACAAACCTTGCACCAAGCGAAAACAGATGGCAATATCAGCTGGCAAAACGTGGAGGCACCACTGTTTGCAATGAGATCAATGGCCCGGACTGTTGATCTGTACGAAGACGATTACGTGCCAAACCTGATGAAGACCATTGTGGCGCTACCAGAGCACCCCAAGATAAGATACACCGCCACTCTAGTTATTGGCAGATACACGGAGTGGACTTCAAGGCATCCTGAGTTCTTGGAGGCACAGCTAAGGTATATCACGGAAGGGTTTGGTCTAGAGGGGCCGTATCTGAAAGAGGCAGCGGCACAAGCTCTCAAGGATTTCTGTCTTGACTGCGGGGACCTTCTTGTTGACTACTTGCCTCAGCTTTATTCATTTTACGAAAACACGTTCAGCCATCTTTCATTTGATTCCAGATGCGAGGTGATTGAGGGTATCTCAGCCATTATCCTAAAACAACCGCAGGCAAATATCTCAGGGGCTTTGCGGCATTTCTGTCAGCCGCTAGCACAGCAGTTGATGGAGCTTTCAGACAAGGATGAGCCTGATCAAAACTTGATCCCTGAAAATGTTGACCTGCTTACAATATTCGTTGAAAAACTAGGAGGAGACTCCAAGGACTTTTGCATTCAGTTTTTCCCACTGGTGGTTAAGATTCTGACCAATTTTGGTAAAGTGGATATCATTTCTGAAAGGATTATAAGATTCATTCGTGAGTCATTATTCCAGGTTGGCGGAGGGCTGGCTTCTATTCTGGGCCAGCTTGCAGAGCTGCTGGTTACAGAGTTCCAAAATTTGCATTATGGCTGCTTCTTGTGGGGGAGTGCAGCGCTGGTCCAGCAGTTCAACCCGGCCGCTGCGACACAAGAACCTGGCATCACGGCAGAGTTGACCAACTCAGTCTGGCAATTCTCGCAACAGCAGATTGCTGAGGGTCTGAAACACTTGAGGAATGATTTCACTAATGCCAATTTACTGGAAGACTTTTTCCGTTTCAACGAGGACGTGCTAATGTTCTACCCGACCCAGTACATTTCTTCACATGATGTTGTGAGCGGCGTTTTTGAGCTTTCCCAACTTTCTCTGAGCGTCCTTGACAAGCAACGCGATGCTCAAGAGTCGATCCTGATGTTCTTGCAGGGTCTTTTGAGCTATGCTACTGACAGCCCGCTATATTCCGTTTATGGCGGCGCTCCTGTTCCTGCAGAGCTGCAAAAGACTATCGCTGACCTATGTGCCATGCATGGGCAAGTCATGACCATGACCCTGATCACAGGGATTATCCATACAATCCACTCAGAATGCATTCCCGACGCCTTGACGGTTTATCTAAGGCTGATGGATTTCAACCACGCCAGAGCTTTGGAGTGGCTTCAAAACACCCTCAAGTCGCTGCCACCCTCTTCAGTCAGTCCCCAGGAATGTGACTCCCTATTGCACAGGGTGGCCACGGCTCTAAACGACAGCGACATGAGGAAGGTCAAAGCATACCTCACAGACTTTACTGCCCTGTATCAACGACGGAATATCACCCCTAGGACCAAGATAGCCAGTTAGGTTTAGAATTCCAAAAGCTGGAGATGAGCGATGATGGTTTGAATGATGCCTCGGCCAATACCGACTTCTTGTCGCTGTTCAAAGCCCTTATATACCCACTGAGCTTTCCATCTTCCAGCTTGGCGGTTACCACAACCCAGTTATTTGGTGTCAAAATGCTTTTGTATTGTATAGAAAAATGTTGTAACTTTTGATCTCCACGTTCAACAGAAGCGAGCTTCCTGAATGTATCTTGCATTAATGCAGCTGATGTTCCTCCGTGAACACTATAAGGGAACCCCGTTACCAAGTGGCCCAAATGGACAATTGAGACCGCTTCTTTGCCGTCGTCTCTTATAAAAGTTTGCGGGCACACTAAGCCGTGTGGGGTATTGAGCGTACCCAGCAGATACGTCTTCTTGTCATAACAACGGTCGGCAAGTAAGGTCCACCGGGAATCATTGACCAGCTTTTTAAGGATTGGTAGCTGGCTTCGTTCCTTTTCAAACCCTTGTAGCTCTTTTATGCCGCGTGAGCTTTCTCGAACAGGACATGATTCGCCTTGGACAACTGGGAACGGGAACCTTGTGTCACGACTCAGAGCATATCCTGCCATGGTGCCCGACACAACACCAATTGTCACACCAAAGATCCCCAGTGCAACATGCCGCGCTGGCTTGTGATACTGACGTGGATGTCTAGCCATTGTATACACTGCTAGTGGTGCGTCGTCAGCTAAGACTCAACTTTGCGTTCCCAGGCCAGTAGACTCAATGTTATTAACAGGCTTGTGCGATCAATCAACTCATCGATCGGAGTTCAACCTTGACTGCAGCGTGCACGCATAATACAAGCGGGCCCCTGAATTCCCGAGAATACAAACTTGACGACTCAACATTACAGAATGAAAATAGACTATATGTATAAATAAAACTGAATGCAGTACATGTAAAAGTGGGAATAAAGTTAAATAAAATAAAAAAAGGGGGGTGTTCTAAGAGATGCAAAACATGTATTGGGTTGATGCAGTTTGTTTAGTCGGTGTGTAAGTCATAATGCAAAACGTACTCTCCTTAAAGGTGCGGAGAAACTGCCAGAGGATCCCTTCTTGATTCCAGCAGCTGTTCTTTGCTGGTCCCTGGCTACCTTCCTTCTATTTCTAGCTTCCTTTTGTTCCAACGCTCTATAAGTTCGTACCTATTTTGTTAGTTTTTCATAATCCCCTTTTGAACGTTGGTTCCAACGGCGCAAACGAAGAAAAACTTACCTGTTCTCGCCGCTTCTCGGCTAGTTCTTCCCGACGTTGTCGTGTATGCCGCATAGCGGAAGTGCTGCTAGTGCTATTCCCGCCTTCATGGTCATGGTCCATTTCTTCAAGAGAGCAATCATCTTCTTCAAAGTCTTCGTAGTCGTCGTCTTCATTTGTAGCAGGGTGCTCTGGTGGTGGTGGTGAGCGGAGTCTAGGGTGGTCATCCGCATTGCCACTGGCTGGAGTAAGTGCTTCGGATCCAGTGGCCAGGTCTGCAAGCTCAGGAGGAGAGACGTCTCCCAGTCCTAGAGTATAATCGTTTTGAGGACTGCTGCCTGTATCAGACACAGCGACATTTGCAAATCCAACCCGAGGCTTTACTGGAATAGGGCCGGCGGCCCCTGATACCTTAATAGAGGGTACCACAAGCTTCACTGCGTCTATATTCGAAGCGCTATCCCCTCTTTCTCCGATGTCCCTCAATTTATCCGGTATTAGCTCCTTATCAGTTGACGATTCAAGTTGGAGCCTATCAAATTTCGATATCAACGCAGCAGCGTTGACTGTAGCGTTCCTGTACCCCCTACTGCGCACAGTCCCGTTCTTCCTTGGGCTTATTCTCGATGACGCAGGTAGCAGCTGGATTCTGTTTGGGGTATAAGAAGTGTCGTGGGAAGGACTGTTGGCAGCCACCATCGATGCATCGGCAAAGGCAACCGCGGGTGGGTTTGCGGTCACTCCGCCGAAAGACTCGACCATGGTAAGAGAGTATGGCCAAACTTGGTCCTCTGAATGCTGCTACTGAACGCGGAAGGTCTGAAAGTTCCACAATGAGTCCTTAGAACGAAACGAAAGAAAGATCCACGCACGATTTGACTGAGTTGCTCTTTGGCTTGCTATCTCCCACCTTCCGGAAATTTGCGCTTAGCCGCAAAACGGAACCTGGCCTCAGACTACTTGAAAGACGTGAGTCGCTGCTAGGACTAGCAGCCAGCACCCCAAGAAGGCGGTGCGTCTCAAAGGTAAAGGTTGAGGCGGTGCTGGTGCTGGTTTAAATGCCTTTCTTCCTGAGCTATGTGGGGATGAGCAAGAAAGATTCTCTCATCAGAGAGCTCCAGTGCAGCCTTTAAATTGATTGAGTCGAGATTATTTAAATTACTAGTAATGATTTGGAGCTATCTATAAAGCGTTAGTCTAGTAACGTTAAGAGTGGTTGGGAATAGCCCCGAGGGCCCCGATCCAACAGCCCGGCCCCTAGCCTGGGCGCGGTTCTCCAGTGTGACAAAACTGCTAGCGTTAGCGACGCACAGTGGCTGCTGGCGATACCCCATGTAGGAACTCGATTTGGTTCCGCCGTGCATAACAGCTGCAAATCGACCATCGCGCAACAATCAAGCTGGGCAGCGCAGGCCCAGGCCCCAGATTACCTAATCCTTTTGCTTCAGAGCGGTTTAATGTTATAACTAGAGCCAGCGAGTAAGTCAGTCGCATGCCGCCTGTGGTCCTTGGTCCTTGGTCCTTGAAGTCTTGACTCTTTCAAATAGTTACTTGATGTGGAGCTCTGTTTCAACAGACTCCAGCCAAAGGTCTGAAGGAGTCATGTCGGCAGTAGCTCTGTGTTAGTGTGCCATGTCGTTCTCAAATCACATGTCGAAGGGCGCGCACCTTTATTGTCAGTTTGTAACACAGGATCGATCCTGAATGTCGCACGTGACTCTGACAAACTGCGCCGGCCGATATTCAAGACTTGAGTAGGGCGGTACCGTACTGTAAAGAAGCGGATCTTGAGAATGGCACTGGCAGTCAATTTCGAAGCTCTCTGGAGGAAGTTTGCGCCATTTGAGGAGGATTTAGTGCTGGACATGAGTATAGCTAGCAAAGTCATGTCCAAATCTCGGCTTGACTTGTCAATTGTTCAAAATCATTGTCTCCACAAGTAAACACATCTTGTCAGTTCGATTCATCTCTGGAGAAATGTTGTGTTTCAGCGGATTCAAGATATGTTATGATATATGTCTCTTCACAGAAAATTCGGCCACGCAGAAAACTGCGTATTACCTTCTGAGCCAGACCAGAAGACTACCCAGATACCTGCTTCTAATAACCTATATGAAAATCTGTCAGCTCACAAATTTCTCGAGACAAATGAGGCCGACCCCAAAAGTGCAACCACGCGCACAGCATAAAACTGAGTCAATTCCGTCAGATGACTCAAGGGCTTCAGCAAGCTGGTGGTGCATCGAGGACCGCGCCGACGCCGAGCCGCGAAAAGCCGTTATCGGACTAATCGGAGTGACTTTAATAATGCGTCCTTGACTGAAAACCTGACCCTCGATGTCCATAGCTCGGGCCGCCTGATTGCAATCGCCGAGCCAAGCTTTCAATAACTTCTTCCACTGTTAGCCGCTTTCACTCAGTGAAGCAAATCGCGAGATTACCGAGACTTGAAAATGTTATCGCAGTGACTCTGAGCCATCGATCGCCGATCGGACCACTGAATGTGACTGATTTTTCCGGCTGAGCTCCCGCTCTGAAATTTCACAGTGGTATATATATATTAAGCTCAGAGCCCTCAGCTCGCGACTTGCAAGACTTATCATTTGATATTGATTCCAAAGGCAGCTCAAACCTTCTTCAGCACCGCCAGTCTTTGTTGCTACAAACGGAAGGAGACTTGTCTATTGTTTTTTGGAACTCTCAATTGTATAGGCTCAAACTCTATCCCGCCTACGTGCCAGAAATACCAGAACACTATAAAAATGGCTATGAATGTGTCGAGGTTGCGACACGCGGCCACTGCTCGCGCGCTTTGTATGAGGGGCTTTTCAACAGCCATGCCGCTAAATAATTTGAAACTTGCTACCCCTACCGCGCTTACCACCAAGACTAGCATTGATGTTTCATCGCTGAAAATTACAAAAACAGCCAACCCTACTGAGTTACCACCTCTTGATAAGCTGAGGTTCGGTCAAAAGTTCACTGACCATATGCTAACCATGGAGTGGACGGAGGAGAATGGCTGGGGTGCTCCTGAGATCAAGCCATACGGTACCCTGAACCTTGACCCAGCTACTGTTGTTTTCCACTACGGGTTTGAGTGTTTTGAAGGTATGAAGGCTTTCAAGGACGCCGAGGGCAGAGCTAGATTGTTCAGACCAAAAAACAATATGCATCGTATGAACACTTCTGGTGGTCGTATATGTTTGCCCAATTTCGACGAGGCACAAATGGTCGAGCTGCTCAAGGAGTACGTCAAGCTCGAGCAAGACAAGATCCCTCATAAGGAGGGGTACAGTTTGTATTTGAGACCAACTTTGATTGGTAGCCAGGTTGGATTGGGAGTTAACCTGCCTAATAGGGCATTGTTCTATATTATCGCCTCTCCCGTTGGCCCTTACTACCCTACTGGATTCAAGGCCGTCAGGTTGGAAGCCACTGATTATGCCGTTAGAGCTTGGCCCGGTGGAGTTGGCGACAAGAAGCTCGGTGCCAACTACGCACCCTGTGTTCTACCTCAGCAGATTGCTGCTGAGAGAGGATGCCAACAGAACCTGTGGCTTTTCGGTGAAGACGGCAGAATCACCGAAGTTGGTACCATGAATGTCCTGTTCGTCTTCCAAGAACCCGGTAAGAAGAAGGAGCTTGTCACTGCTCCTCTCGACGGAACCATTTTGGAGGGTATTACCAGAGACTCTATCTTGGACCTTGCCCGAGAGAGGCTGGATCCTAACGAGTGGGAGATTAATGAACGATACTGCACTATCAAGGAGGTTGCAGACAAGGCTGAGCGAGGCGCACTCGTTGAAGCGTTTGGTGCTGGTACCGCCGCTGTCGTTAGCCCTATCAAGGAGATCCTTTGGGGTGACAAGAACATCATGGTCCCCCTGCAAGACGGTAAGGAGGCTGGGCCCCTGGCTGAGGTTATCGCCAAGTGGATGGCTGATATCAGCTATGGTAGAACCGAGCACCCATGGTCTGTTGTTGTTGAGTAAAGTACGCTACGACTTGAAACATTGACATTTTATAGAATAATAGTAAAGCGTTTGCATTATTGAGCTTCACGGTCATTGATGGCCCGCTGCAGTGTGTTCACATAAATGCCATACTTGACAGTCTCGTTCAGAAGGTGTTGTGACCTTTTTTCCCAATTAGACTGAGCCCTTGAAGCAACGGCACTCCCTGGCTTGAAAACCCTGATCATCAATGCCCGTGACCGATTATGCTCAACCAAGCTTTTTTCAGATATCTTCTTATGTGTCGTTAGGGCATCGAGTTGATCCTTATCGCCAAGGTTTGAGTGTACGCATGATAGCAACGGTGGAGTCCACTCGCGAATGTGGAACTTTTTGTTCTTGACTGAGATGTAGTTATTGGACAGCGCGGTCACTCGAGGATTACTGTCTTCGCTCTTACAAAGCCTGTACCACTCCAAGGGACTTCTCCAGCCATATTCCACACTGGATACAGAGTCAACGAGCGGCTCTCTAGACACCCTCGAAGCCCAGTAGTTGCAGGTATAAACAAACTCCTGTGCATTCTCATGGGTACCTGCCACAAACAGAATTACCCCGCCATGATTCGGCAGCACCAAAGACCATTCACACGCAGAGGCGGAGGCCGAAGCAGAGGTGAAAGTGCCAGTGCCAGCATTATTGCTTGATACATAGTCGCTGGAGCTTATCATGCGAGATCCATTCGGGGCTGACGTAGATGCTGCAAGCGAGAAATCATCAGCAACCCGGACCCTCGAATTATTATCCACTTGGGCATAGCAATGCGCCAACGAGAACCTTTCAGCCAGAGTTGCCCTGCTCTGCCAGTTGCCTCCCCCGACACCGGTGCTGGACAAAGTTTGGTCGACAGTCCTTTTCAAGTTGATATTAGACGCATGTCTGTTGAAAGTGAAAACTTTGAGTAGTCCTCGGTCCACTACTACAAACCCATGGCACCAGTCTTTCTTTCGTGGAACTTGGGCAACTCCGCCGTCTCTAAGGATTTGAAATTTGGAAAGACCCTCCTTGGCCCACGGTGGGCCCTTTAAGGCTAGTCGGTCAGTGTTAAGACTTTCAGCAGAAAGTTCAAGCACCTTGTTACCGCTGCCGAAAGTACTCACGGTACGAGCCTTGCTCACGCCAAGAGAGCTTTCGTTAGAAGTGTAAGACGTGTCAAAGTCTGCATCTTTGTCCTCGCTGGTTCCGTCAACATCAGCTTCATTAGACAACCCACGTGCTGCTTGGTTTTCTTCCTGGATCATAGTACTGCGGAGAGCCCCCGAGAAGCCAACCGCTTCATTCATGCTTCTGAACATAGACCGTCGCTTGCTTCGTAGGAAACTGCTACGTGGCATGCTGCCGCCGCTTGCTGTACTCCCATCTATGCTTTCACGGTCAATGATGCCTTGCATCTCGTAGTCAGACATGGAATCGCTGGTGGAAAACCAGCTAGCTCGTCTCCCAAGCTTGTTCAACAAAGAGCCGGTTCGTGACGGCATGTCAGCAGTAGAAGAGTTTTGCACTTGAATTAGACCGGATACCAAGGGAGTGGTTTCAACTGAAGCATAGATTCCTTTCAGGATCCGAGCAATAAGGCGTTCATAGTCACGCTGGCAATGAGAAGTTGTGTCGCAGACCAGATAATCGTAGTCACTTCTCAGAGCACCGTTCTTGTATTGAATGCCATGCTCAGTTGTATATTGACCTTTGTCGACCGGCCCTAGATCCCTGATTGCATTAAGCGTTTGATAGACATACTGACTTTTGGGCATCTTGTGGCTGTACTCCTCAGAGTGCAAGTCAGTATTCAGCAAAAGAATTGAATAAGCAAGAGTATAAATGACACCAGGTGATCTAAACCCATGGTTTTGGTTGCATTCAACCCATCTGTCGGTAAAGGAGTCAATGATTCTATCGAGCTGTTGAGACTCTGCCCTAAGATAGATTCTGGAGCATACTTGACGCAGTGCTGTCAAAATAGACATACCAGTCATGTCAATCAACGCCATAAATTCTCTCCTCACAGCTAGCCTTTCCGGGTCCCCTAACCAAGCTGCAAGGCCTTCCTCGGCAAAGACAGAGTTCATGGTTCCGTCATAAGCTTGTCGGGCCAGTATAGCAGCGTCGAGCGCAGCAGGGTCCAGCTCATCAAAGGACTTGTCAGAATCAGAAGCCATCCCCTCGTCCTTGGTGGAGTCAGGCGGTGTAGGAGGAGCTTCTACTTTCAAAGCCTCGTCAACAGCCTCTGCAAGAGACAGTTTGCGAGTTGCACTGGAGAGAAGCTTAGCAGAAGCCTCAGAAACAGGAACACGAGCCGGGCCAAGAGGAGGCCCAAATGTAGCTACTCCCTCAGTATTGCCCACCATGTGCATATGAAGGGGCTCAAGGGCGGCTGACCGTTTCATACCTGTGTTGTCACCTGGAGGCAGCTCTTTCAGTGTCGGAGACTTTGGTAGAATAGTCACAAAAGATGAAGGCGGTGGTATATTTTCTTGATTCTGGCTCTCTTGTCTCTTCTCCCGAGGCTTTTTCTTAGCCAGCTTATCTGCGTCTCTCCCTAAACCATTCCAGTCACCATTCCGGTCCAGGGCCCGGTTTATCACTATGGATTTAGGCTCTGTTGTAGTCAACCTGGAGACTCGCTGCTTGCTCTAAGGAAAAAGGCAAGTTAGTCACATTAGGTACATTGATAAAAAAGCAAAGACTTACCCCTAATGCAAAATCATTCGCTCTTTCCTGATGAGTACTCGTGGCAGCAGTGAATAGTCGACGCAGAAAGCTCGGTTTCTTCTTCACAGTTCTGTGAGGAAGTACCGTACTTTGAGCTTCCATCTTTATACTGACTTCGGGTACCTGCTGACTATCGTCTGTCTTGTGGGCAAGATACTTAGATCTATCCTTAAGAAGACTCTGAACGCGAACACTGTCCAATATACAGCTCTCCCGCCTCAGCTCAAGCCGTAGTACCTAAACGGCGGAGATTGAAAGATCGTTTCAATACTGTCCACGAGCCGTTGCCGGTCTCCCCTCGGCTAAATACTTCAAGAGATTTCAGGCAGCAAAAGGGAAAGGGAACAGTATATGCCCGACAGCGGACACACTGCTACTCTTAAGTGAAAATCCCCCTTATAACCTGCACGTAAACGTGTTGATTGCATTTCGGCGACGAGTTGGACTGGCTACATCCGCAAACACAGTGGGAAATTGGGAACCCCCACTAACGGTCTTTGCACAGATCATTTAAGTTAGGAATAGAATTTGAAGACCCACTAGGTATGCTTGAGGTCCACCCAGTCAAAAGTTGATTGGCTTTTGCTTGTTTTTTAGTCAATACATCGGCCAGTGGAGACAGTGGGGGGTACCAATCAAGCACGTCGAACTTTGTATAACTTAAAGTCAACGCGTGGCACCCAGTGCATGTTCAAACTTTTTACAAGCTCTGAGAAGAGAACAACAGAACAGTAGTCTGATGGCAATTCAAGCCGGACTGTCAACAGGTATTGGCCCACTCCACATCAGGCTACTCTTTTTGACTCGGAAAGGGCCCATTAGCATACGCGGCAACATGCAACAACTTGCCTCCTACATCTCCCGGCTGCGATCCCGGAAACGCACGTCTGAAGTTACAGCTGTGCGCACTTGACAGTTAAGCAAGGCGCATATAGTCGCTGACTCCCCGTCTGAGCAACTCCATTTCGCGTTGATCTCCTGCTGTGAGTGCACGTTGACTCACAAGAGGAAATCTTCACCTTTTTTTCCCAGCTTAGCCACGTACGCTTATTAGCACCTTGCTTCTGAATGGAGCAAAATCAAAATAGATCACTCAGGGCTTCTTATATGTTGACATGTCGAGTATTTTGAGTGCTCAAGTGAGCCGCAATTGATATTACATCCCTCAACGCGATTCGTGTGCTGCTTGGCCGGGCGTATTTTTGCAGGGGGTGAAAATATCGCGATCCGATGCTTTTACGAGTCGCGATAGCGCGGGTGCTGATTGTTTGCAACTCAATCGCACCGATTTGCTCGCACCCTGATCACCCATGCCACGGACCACGGTGATTCCGCTGCACTGCCAACTCTCTGCCATCGCTTATAAGTGCCTGAAGACCGACATATCACATCCACATATATATATATATACGCATAACCTGGCACCCCAGCACCCCTGTATTTTACAAACAAGCAACGTACAGTACTCACCAACTGTTGTAACACGGTTGTGACTGTGAAGAACTTCCCGGAAGTCCTTTGGAAGCGAAGGGCTGGACCGAATCAGGCCAGATTCCTGTCGAATCATACAGCTCGAACAGGTAGATGTCGTTTCTCTTCACACGGAGTAAGCAGAAGACACCTGCGGAACTGGTGAGGTCGCTGAAAGAACAGCTGGCCAAGAAAGATTCCAGCTCAGACAAGAGAAAGGTAAGCTTTAAGAGAAAGAAATGTAGGTCGGACTTGGGCTAACGTTACGTAGACACAAGATGAGATCACGAGGACGCTAGGGCAGATGAAGCTCATTCTGTACGGGGACCAAGGTATGTTTTACTGCCATTCTTCAGGGATTTTGACTCTGGAAAAAAGCTTATGTATGAACTGCCACTAACTCACAAAAGAGAATGACCCGCAGCCGGATCAGATAGGCGAACTTGCTGGAGAGGTTTACGCAACAGATGTGCTAGTGCCATTAGTATCCAGTTTACCCACGCTTGATTTTGATGCAAGGAAGGATGTGGTGATTATATTTGCTGCTCTACTTAGGAGACAGATTGGGTCTTCGCGGTCACCGACAGTGGACTACTTAGCCAAGAAGAAGGAGCTTTTTGAGACTTTGATAATATTGGACGGGAATCCAGATGTGGGGCTCAACGCAGGTGCTATTGTGCGGGATTGTTTGAAGTACGAGCCATTGGCTGCGATCATATTGTTTTCACCAGCATTTTGGCGCTATTTTGAATACGCTCAGACTGCACCTTTTGAAATTGCAACTGCGGCATTCTCAGCTATCAACGATGCTCTTACGCTACATCCTGCATTGGGTGCACAGTTTTTGGATCAAAACTCAGGGCAATGCATGACAGAGTACTATTCACTAATGAGCTCGGCCAATTATGTGACGAAACGGCAGTCACTGAAGCATGTGGGGTATATTCTACGACAAAGGTCGAATGTTTCCTTTATGACGAAATATTTGACCTCACTCGAGCATTTGAAGCTGGTAATGACGTTAATGAAAGACAAGTCCAAAAATATACAGTATGAGGCGTTCCAGGTTTTCAAGATCTTTGCTGCCAACCCTCACAAGACAAAGGCAGTTTCGGATTTACTCACACGGAATAAGGAGAAGCTGCTAGACTACTTGGCGAACTTCCTCAACGAGCGAGAGGCTGAGGATTCATTGTTTTACAAAGAAAAGCACTTCATCATCAAGATGATCAGTCAACTGCCCTCACTAGATAGCGGCGCGCAAACACCTGTTAGTCAAAGCTCAGAGTCACTGAGGAGCGACACCCACCAGCATCCTTTACCCCAACCACCTAGTTAGAGTGTCACCAAACATATATTTATTCAACAAACTTGTGCCAGAGTTCTTCAAAAATATCAAAGTACAATTACACATACAGCTACAATAAATAAATCATGCATCTAGCAAGGTTTTGAAATCACCACCTGTGAACTGGTTTTTGAAAAACCGCAAGCCAGATATTTGCTCGTCTCGGCAGACAACCCCATGCTGCTCAGCACTCTCTAGTTCTTCCATTGATACCGTGAGGGACCAACCAAAATGCGTGCTAACTTCAGTTGCACTTACACCAACCTCAACTTCCCATGGCTGCCGTTTGGCCATCCACCCAAGCAGTTGCCTTTCAATGACTTGTGAAGTCAGATAAGCTTCTTGAAGCACCAAGAGCCCACTTTTATAGCGTCTCATAGCAATGGGGAGCTTCAGCTTGTCAAGCATATCACATGCCGCATACAAGTCCTTGGGAGATATTAGATCAATGCCTCGGGCTCGGTTGTATACAGCATACAAGTCAACAAGCGAGATCATGCCTCCCTCTTGTTTGAGAATATCGGAGTTCTCCAAATATTGGACAATCTCACGCGCAAGCTCAGAGTGGAAGACTCCAGTATTACTGTTCACCTCCTTGGAGACTAAGGTTGAAGAAAGTCCCAGAGCTTTTGCAGAGTCGCGTAGAGCCTTTCTGGCTGCAACAGCGTTGGACGTATCAACCACCTTGGCTTCTTCACGATCCAAATGCCTGCCGTAAGACTCAGCTAGTTCGATAACCTCCTTGGCCCGTTGCTTCAAGGTCTCCAAGTCAGCTAGTGCACTTCCAAGCACTTCTTGGTTACGCTGCCTGTTAAGCTCCTGCACTAGTTGCAGGCCGTGCAACCCTTGGCTGGCTATGACAACTTCACTTGGGGTATCTCGTCCAGATCTGGCCACATTTGCTGGCTCGCGCGGCGTTGCAACGCTCGATTCAGTCAATTCCCATGCTTTGCTTTTGATGACCTGTTTTAGCTTCTCGTAAAACCGCTTGTCTCCACCCCGCCTGAAGCTGAGCTTGGCTATGCCCTCGTCTGAATAATTGCTATCCTGATCAGTAACAGAGTTGAGAGCAGTAAAAGGTCCAGGCGAGTCTGGCCGTGTACTATCTAGTTGCGCCAAGCTTGTCCCTCTGCTCAGTAGTTTAGCTCCACACATCTCGCAGGTATGCAATGAAGGGTGATTGATGAAAGTGCACCTTGGGCATTGGTTTGCACCTTGGCTTAAGCTTGTACCTGTTTTTGAGGTCGTCCGCGACAGATCTGTTCTACTGTCTGCATCCCCAGCTTGTTCTTGTGCAGAGCTGAGGGCTTTGTCTATTGTTGATTCATCTGCCTTGATACCACAGGTGACACAGACTGGTAGCGGGCTAACTCCATGCTCGTACTCCGGTGGAAGCGTGTTGGAAAAAAAGCAAATTGGACAGATCCATGTCACCCCAGGTATCGATATTGACTTGGAACTAGAGTTTCCATTCTCCTTATTTTCTAGGAATAGTGTGATTTTTGGCGAAGATTTCAAAAAGCCACCCTAGAGATGTTAGACTACTCTCCGCTCCGCAAATCTAACAGATGACATACATAATGCTCTGTTTTGGTCACCAACGATAGCCGTAGTGCCACGGAGTTTGATCTCGGGAGCTCATCATCAATGTAACAAATACGGTGCGACGTGAGATACGCTCGCCCCTTTTGATATCCCGCTGCTTTGAGGTTCCTGCATCGCGTTAGAGCGGTTCTTAGAGCGGTTCTTACTTGGCAGACCAAACTTGAAGACCTTACCCTCGATAAATGCCAATATTACCTTCAACTAGTACCTCCTTCTCAGATGCAAGCAAAATGGGACGACCAACAGAATTCACCGTTATCTTATCCCATTTGCTCATAATGAGCGGTACCTTGGCAGTCTACCGGCCGGCCTGCTCCTGGAATAATCACAATGCTAGTTGCCCGTCGCGGGTGAGACTCTTGGTTCAGGCTAAGCCTTTAAGCTGCGGTTGAGCTTATCCCGGGCGGATCTTGTAAGATTCGCGCGTGGGCATCTGATGCAAAGCACTCACGTGGACCCGCCAAATTATGGCAGTCAAAATGGCACCTTACGCCAGCCATAGATAACGGGTTATAAGTTAGGCTAGGAAACAGAACATTTTGCTATTTACATTGGTATGATTCACGCTACTTCTCATCTTGAAGCTGGTTGACTTTGTCTTCAAGTGTGCTTGGAGCTGGAGGCTCAGCGTATCCCAGCGCTTCCTCGATCTCAGGTATGCCCGGGCTAGAGTTACTCGTAACGCCCAACAACTCGTTGAAAATTCGTGTCTCACTTCGCTTGGTCCTATCTTCCCGAGTAGGGTTCTGTCTTCGTTGAGCAGTGGCTGACACTCCGCTCGCCGTTCCCAGGATCTCCAAAAGGTTGTGATCGCCATCTTCTTCCTCGGAGAACAGCTTTTCAATTTTCTCAACCAAAGCAGCTTCTGTGGTTATATAGTCCTGGCATCCTTGATAGACCTCAATCAAGTCTCGATTTAATGATTCCTTGTTTTGTAGTTCCACCATTCTCCGGTTTGCCTCTTTTTTCAAAAGCAGCTCGGCCTGCTGCTGCTCTGTTCTTGGAAGTACAAAGTTGCCCCTTTGCAACGATGCGTCAATGGTAGGGAGTGTCAATCTTGTAGCTAGAGAGTCCTCGCTGTTAGAAAGCTCTTGTTTGACCTTAGAGGCATGTGCATGCCTCTTCTCAAGCCTATCCAGTTCCTTTTTATCCAGGCTTTCTTGTGTTTTTAGCGATTCCTTGAAATATTTCCTTCTGATATCCCTCTGTGTCTGTTTCCACTTTTGAAACTCATCTGCTGGCTCCTTGACTGACTTAGGATCCTTTGCACTGTACCTGATCTTCTCATCAGCGGTCAACCGGCGTCGCTGCGGTGGGTTGGATATCGACCCCTTTGGTACCATTTCATCTCGTTCAAACCCTCGCACAAGTTTGGCTTCATGTTCTTTGACCCATGATGGTTTGGTCTTGGGTAAAATCTCCCGTGGTTTTGGGAGAACGCCGCTCTTCAGCAGCCCTCGTGCTACTGCCTTGGATACCATCCTGTGACTTGGATCCTCCTTCCGACTTTTTAGCACAGGCTAACTTTCAGGTCCTCCAAGAAAAATTATGCAGATCGACTGTTTTGTGATTCAGGTTGCGTACAGCCTAGCTAAGCTATTATTAACTTAAATTTTTCACAGATCGTGGCTCCGGGCCTGGCGCAAATTTCTGTTAGCCGTTATCCGCCACGCATGTTTGACCACCAAATTCATGGGTGGTCACGCATGTTTGACCACTGCCAAATTTATGGGTGGCTACGCATGTTTAGCCACTGCTCAAATTTACGAGTGGCTGCGCATGAGAGCCATTACCCAAATATATGAGCAGCTATGCTCAACGAGTGGCTAGTCAGGCAGCTGGTATTATACCAACCATTGGGAGCTGGATTATTACCACTAAAGGCTGCTGGAGTTTTACCATTAGCCGCAGCTGGTATCATACCACACAGGGCTGCTGGTTTCATACCATCAATTTTAGCTGGTATAATACCAGTGAAGGCTGCTAGTTTTTATACCACTGAGTGCCGCTGAATTATTACCATTAACAGTTGGTTTCATACCATTGAAGGCCACTGGTATCATACCATTGAAGGCCACTGGTATCATACCGTTAAATGCAGTTGATTTGGTGAATATACTCCCCAGCTTTTGCTGAAGCAAACTTTGATCGCAAACTTTTGGGAGGTACTCCATTACCTGCAGTGAGCGTGGAGTTATAGAGCCCTTAGTGTGGCCGATCGGCCGACCGGCGTTGCCTCAAAGAGCGTGCAGATCGCAGGCAGCCTCAAGTGCCAGATCGCAGGTAAAGGTAGGTCGCAGATCGCAGTTCAAGATGAAGTGCAATTTGCAAGTTACTGTAGCATGCAGATAGTAGGCAGAGATGAGGTGTAGACTGCAGGCTAAGATAGGGTGTAGGTTGTAGGCAGGCATAGCGTGCAATTTGCAGGGAGAAGCAGATAGCGGATCGCAAGGAGCACCAGCCTGCAATCTGTATGCAACAACAAGTACCACTTTGCAGCTTGTCGGGAATTTTTTGCTGGAGTTGTAAAAGCAAAAACTTTCAGAGAGAACTTTTAAGCAACCTTTTCAAGTGGAGCGAGGATACTACTGCAGATGTGGATCGTGCAGAGTCGTTGGCCATCCCTGCCATGAGACCTTCTTGTTCCGTTCAATCAGCAACTCGCCTCTTGTTCTTTGTATTATGTTCCTTGTTACAAAAATAGGTAAAATCAAAAAAAAAATTTTTGTTCGAGATTGAAAGGATCCGCAGTTTCTTTCTCGTAGGGCAATACTGTTGATATCAAACCGTGCCAGACTGGCGATGAGCCAATTTGCGCCCAATTGGCCCTGCAAATTGCACCCTGAAACTGCCTGCAATTTGCACCCAGTTTGGCCCTGCAATTTGCACCCTGAAACTGCCTGCAATTTGCACCCAGTTTGGCCCTGCGATTTGCACCCAGTTTGGCCCTGCAATTTGCACCCAGTTTGGCCCTGCGATTTGCACCCAGTTTGGCCATGCAAATTGCACCCAGTTTGGCCCTGCGATTTGCACCCAGTTTGGCCATGCAAATTGCACCCAGTTTGGCCCTGCGATTTGCACCCAGTTTGGCCATGCAAATTGCACCCAGTTTGGCCCTGCGATTTGCACCCAGTTTGGCCATGCAAATTGCACCCAGTTTGGCCCTGCGATTTGCACCCAGTTTGGCCATGCAAATTGCACCCAGTTTGGCCCTGCGATTTGCACCCAGTTTGGCCATGCAAATTGCACCCAGTTTGGCCCTGCGATTTGCACCCAGTTTGGCCATGCAAATTGCACCCAGTTTGGACCTGCAATTTGCACCCTGAAACTGCCTGCAATTTGCACCCAGTTTGGCCCTGCAA
>JAKTSO010000128.1:0-22767 GCA_030580275.1 Groenewaldozyma sp. yHMH443
TTGCAAACCCACTAGGACGATGCAAACCCACTAGGACGATGTAAACCCACTAGGAGGATGTAAACCCACTAACTACTGATAAGCTTTGTGCTGAAAAAGTCTGTCAGCTTAGCCAAGCGGCCTGGATTTAAGGTCTATCCTCATCCGAAGTTTCGGAGCAACCTTTTTAGAACCCTTTGGCAAGAGTTGACTCCAAATGAGTCCCGCCCTAGCTCTAGCCAGATTAGCAGCCCGCCCAAAAATTGCCCCACATTATTTGGCATGCACTCAGTCTCTGACTGTGCCTAAAATCACGTGAATAAGGGGAAACCACCAAATCTGGTGTGATTGAGCTAGGTCAGTTTAGCCAAGTGGTGGGCCCGCAATTTCTTGCACGGGGAACTTTTCGAGAGAGAATGTTTCGAGAAAATTTCTAACTCTCAAAGCTTGGACTTGAATGCAGCTACGAGCCAGTGTCTTTCCCTTCATGACAGGGAAGATCTTCCCCGCTCTGCATGCAGTGCTCTGACCACTCTCCGCGAATGACACCTCAGGTCACGCTCGAGCTTGTCCATGCATATACTGGCCACAGCTCAAATTTAAGCCAGGCCCTTAATACTTATTACGTTTCGGTCGGTTTGTCGGAGTGGCGGCCTGGAAATGAGCCAACATGAAACTGAAACTTTGAGGGTCAGTTTAGCGGAGTGGCATGGAATGCCTAGCATGCACACTTTTCGACCAAACTTATTTGTGGAACTTTATGTGGTTACTAGCTTGCAGTGTGGCAGTCTCTACTACAACTCATTGCTGATAGAGAGTCAGAGTCAGTGACAAGATCGACAAATATCAAGGCAGTGCCTAACCCAAGTTTGTCGTAAAAATCAAGCGCCCTTCGCAGCAAGCTGACGATGCACCGAGAAAAGCAAAAAGCGCCAGCAGCTCAATCTAGTTCGAAGAACAGCAGCTGCTTCAGACGTCTTATACTATGCTTCACTCAACATTGCGTTCGACCGAGCCTGTACTCAGTGATCAAATACGTGAGAACTCAGCTACTGCAATGCTTATCCACCGTCGAGGCGCCTGTATATTGTGTCATCGTGGGAGCAGCTTCAAGCTCGAGCTTAGCAGCGTGGCAATTGAAAGGGTCAGTAACTAAGCTAAATGCCAATTGGGCCAAGTCTGGCTCTACTTGAAGTCGCGCTTGATCAAGCCTAGTGATGATTAAGCCTAGTGATGATTAAGCCTAGTGATGATTAAGCCTAGTGATGATTAAGCCTAGTGATGATTAAGCCTAGTGATGATTAAGCCTAGTGATGATTAAGCCTAGAGATGATTAAGCCTAGTGATGGCGGTGACAATGACGATGACGATACCTGTTCATCCTTAGTAAATATGCTTGTTCTGCCCAAAAGTCGAGGTAGCATGAATTCGATATATTAGCCCTAAGCAATGGCTGACCCACCCACGCCCAAGTTTTTTTGTTGCTGTCCTCATAAGGCTAATCAAGCGTATTTCTCCGCTCTCCCCCACGTTGACGAACAGCGCGCCTATTGTGTTGTGTAAATTAAGCTCGATCTGCTCGATTATCTGCACATTGCTCAGTCTCGAGGAGTTTTAGCAGTAGTAGCAAACGTTGAGATTATTGGGCTCTTTGACTCGAGGTTGCTGGTGGCCGTTCCCGCTGATCTGGGGAGGCCTTGAACCAGAATTGGCTTTTTCTCTAACATTCAAGTTCTTACGAGCCGAGAGCAAGCTTGTCTAAGTTGTCTTACCAGCTGTAACCACAGCCACAATGATAATTAGTAGTAAAAGATTTTCTGAACTCGTCTCAGCCTTTACAGTATCAAATGACTAAGCTCCTATTTTGCTACCTCGAATCCTTCTCTAGAGAATCCAGACCTGAGCAAAGGCCAGAAAGAACGAATGGCCAAATATGACAAGTTTCAGTTCGAAATACAGAAGGCTGATCAGCCGTTACGCAGCTGCCATGGCAAGTTTAAACGGAAGCGAGTTAAGAGAGTTTAGAGTTAATAAGGTTTAAGCTTGCGGCGCGTGCAACTTTAAAGTTGCGCCTACGTCAATCCCACACTGTGGGTTCTGAACTTCTGTGGGTTCTGAACTTCTGTGGGTTCTGTGGGTTTTGTGGTGCCCCGAACCTGCATATGATCTTATTGAAGGTCGCTCGAGTCGACCAGATCGGCGCCCCTCGAGACTCCCTCAGTATTTCTCAGTGACCGGTTCTTTTTTTTTTTTGCTTCAGTAGTCTGGCTAAATTAACAGGTTGCTGTGCCGACACTGACAGCATCTCTCAACGGTCCGCCCGCACTCTACCGAGTCTCTGCACAGCTGCTCGGCAAGCTTGTCTGACATGATGTAGGTCCTCATACATCATACATGCGTAAGCGCACTCGCCGCCAAATGCGAGCATGCGAGCGAGTTTAGACGAGCGCCATACCTCCTAACCTTACTTCAGTTACGGTTACGCACTTTGATGAGTGCTGTTTTAAGCTTGCCTAGCTGGCATCTCCATTGGCCTCACCGCTAAACTACAGCGGCTTCCCTCGTTGCTCCCGGAGAATCCTTTCCCCCCCCTAACTCCAAACCCATTATTTCCTCGAGAATATTCTCTTGGCTTTTGTGCTATTGGTCTCGGTTGTGCTTGACTGAAAGAGCGTCTACCAAGTTTCAACAACCGTTGTCTCAAGAAAGTAGAGCACCTCGGAGAAGCTATAAAGGTCCGTTATACCTTGGGAGCAACTCAAAATACAAAAAAAATACACACCTAAGCACTCGAGCTTTCGCCTGATTACAAGATACAAAGACCCCCGACTAAACTCACTATGCAGTCGTATCACGGCCAGGTCAAGTCCCAGATGGACGCGATCCTGCTCTTGGAAGCGTGCAGAATAGGTATGCTTCCTCGGGTCACCCGGCGTCTCTCGGAGCGCGAGAGGCTCCAGATTACCTCTGGGTGCATTTTTGTTTGGGACGAGCATGAGGCTGGTATGAGGCGGTGGACCGACGGCAAGTCGTGGTCCGCATCAAGAGTTTCTGGAACGTTCTTGACTTACCGAGAGATGGACGAGTCATGGCAACAACAGCACCACAAGTGTTCATCCTCGAGTAGTAACAACAGCCACGGAACTGCAGAAGCGGAGGAGGAGGCTGGCGGAGAGGTATTCCGGTACAAACTCAATGGTTTGTATAAGCAGAGTTTTTCCCTTGTTACGACCACCAACCTTAGGCTCCATTTGATTGCCTACTACACAAAGGAGGACCTCCAAGCACCAGGGAAACTTGTGCAGCCTACAACTGACCGTCGGCTTCAAAATATCCAGATCCCATTCGAGCTTTACCCAGACGTTCCAGCTCACGGTAGTAGTACTACGAATGGCCACCATAGAAGGAGCTCAAGTCAAAGTGACATCGGAGAGGGAGCGCCAAGAAGCAGAAGCATTGGGAGCGCAAATAGAGCTCACCACCAGCAGCACAGCAGTTTGGGCAGCATTGCAGTCGCACCATCATCAATAGCCCCTGCAACCACGCTTGCTCCTTTAATGGCACCCACTCAGCTCAGTGATTACCACAGACCCACACAGCCACAGTCACACTCACCACACTCACCACACTCACCACAGCAAAGTTTCCAAGTGCCTCACCTAATATCTCCAGCTTCTGTCAATGGGATCGAAAACGGACATACGCAACGCTCTCACTCCATGTCCTCAGTGGGCTCTCCTCGTCCATCGATACAGCACCCACAGCAGCAACCTTCCCAAGGTGTCTTCCTTGTGGCAGGTACGAATGATGCCATCTATGGCACGTCCCCTCATTTGGGAACTTCTCCCAGCCAATTCCCCCATGGAGTACCTCATGTTCTGACAGGGTCGCCATTGTCCTTTCAAGGGTCGCCGGTGCTGTACGCTGTGCCAATAGCTGGAACTATACCAGCTACAACCGCACCACCGTCTGTCGTTCCCACCAATATGCCAGGTGTTACTAATCTCAGCTCCACGCCGGCCCCTGTCCCCATCCCGAATGCAGCCCCAACGCCAGCCCATGTCCCCGGTCTGGTACTGAGCACTACTCCAGTTGCACCACCTCCCCCAAGTACTACACCAGCTGTCGCGCAGCACTTGGCTGCGCCGCAAGCCACCTACCCACTGAACATCACCAGCTACAAAACATCACCACAGCCCTCTTTGAGTAAGAGCAGTAGCAACAGCCCTAGCAGCAGCGTCAGCAGCGCCAGCAGCAGTAGTGAGAGCTTAACTGAGGACAGAAGCACAAAGAGTCGTCGTATTGAGAAGTCTGCTCCGTTTGAAAAGGGTAGCAAGAATATCGCGTCTTTTGCGCTGGAGCCAGCTACCACTGGAGCATCCGCCGATGGCTTGAGTACTATAGATTCCTTCGCTGCTCATGTGCCTAAGGGTAAAAGCAGTACCAATATTATCGCTCCTAATGTTACCAAGGCGGCAACAGTAGCAGCAGCAGCAGAAGCACCTGTGGCAGCTGGGCATGGCAGAGAATATAACAGGGAAGACAAGAGGCTGATTGGGATTCTAGACCGGGCTTTTGTTTGAATGCCACCGAGAATCAGGACGACCACGGGTCCAAAAGCTTGGTGATGCAGAGGGGAAGCATTCTCGACCTGTAAGTGCGAGCTTGACCTCGAACGTCTCAAAGATTTGAAACGGCGCTTTGCACTGACTCGGACAGCACAATTTATGCTATGCTATGGCCTGGAGGATAGAGTCTCTTCGATACCATTTAGCCCAAGCTTGTTCTTGATGCCTAAGTCATTGAACACCTGGGAGAGACTTGACAGGATTTTGAGGAGGTTTCATTTAAGTGAGACTAGCATGATAGAACGTGCTCATGCTACCCATAAAATTTAAGTTTTGTGGCTCAAAGTAGGGCAAGAAGGGTGTTTATCTTGTGCAAAAGAGAAGGATGCGGTGTTGCATTTTTAAAGGCATAATAGGGCACCGCGGTCACTAGATTTCAGATTTTCTTATATCTTCAAGAGGTCGTAGACAGATTCAGGACGCCTCGTGTACAGCTATGAGAGTAGGGCGTCTGATAGAGATAAGTTTCCCCTCTGTGTATTATGCTAATGACGAATTGTTTTTTTTTTTTTTTTTTTTTTTTTCTTTTTTTTTTTATTTTTTTTAACACGGAGCCTGTACAATGAGGTATGGACTTACCAGAAGGTCCCTCTACGGGTCCAAACGTCGCATATGGGCCATTCTCCATGCCAGCTAGCACCAAAGATTGAAGTAGCCTAAATAAGTGAAAGTATATAGCTCATGAGATAGCGGCATGAATGCCGACGCCCAGAATAAACTGCATGAGGCGGTCGCAGCTTGGGTTCATTTGCCGTATGTTTATTCAATGTCATGCTAGCTACGATAGGGGATGATGGCTCACCTCTGACTTTTACCGCGATCTGGTCACCAGCGAAGAGCAACGCCCACGTGTAGAGCTTAAGATTGTGATGCTCTTATCTAACCGATTACAGATCGATAGCGATCGATCGAGATTACTAAAATTTCACGATCGTAACTGGAAAACGGTGCTAAAACTTAACTTATCAGCAGCGCTGCATTGACCTCCGCGGAGCGCAAAAAAAACTTGAAACTACTTATCACCAGGCGATATTTAGACCCCGGTGGCAATTTTTCTCTTTCCAGGCTCTCCGCGCACCTTTCGCCAGTCGGTCGATCTTGGGTCGTTCGATCTTGTGCTAATCGTTACGATAATAGAATTTGATGGCATGAAAGGTTTTCTTGACCTGACGTGTTGGTGGGCGCAATTCGGGGTCGGCGTAACCTCCGGGTATGGTATAAGATCTTGCATCGAAAAAACAGAAGGAATGCTTCTGGAAGAAAGAAGCATACTAGCAAGCAGTAACTCGAAAATCTCCAAATGCCAATCTAGTCTTGGGTTCTGAGTGCAATCTCTGGTATATTAGAGCCCAGTATCAAATTCCCCAGTACAATGACATTTTTGCTTATATAGACAAATCAGATTGATATCAGAACACCTTAATGTGTACATGCTACAGGTCAAGACCAAATAGCCCATAGGCTATGATACAATACTTTGTTGGCCCTGACATTCTAGCGATTTCATAAATCCTCAACGGCCTTGGCCCAGCCCTGTGCTGCCCTTGAGGGCCAATAACAAAGTGCTCACTGTGCGATTGGTTGGCTGTTGAAAAAAGTTACTCGTGTGCAGATTGATCTGATCTACTCCGGTCACCTTATCTTATGTCAGTTATGGTGCGGTGCAACTTTAGCGGCCTAACCAATTTAATCTAAGTGTCGGAAGATACTGTCGCTTTGGCCCTTGGTATAAATTTCGATGAATTTTGCCGCTATCGGAGAGATTAGAGTCGACCTTGAGAGTCTCAGGCAGGGCCCCGGTCGAGAGGGGAAAATCAGATATGAATTAGGTCCTCGAATCGGGATAACCCTCAGCTATCCCGTATCATAAGCTAGATGGGAACAGTACTGCGCGCGCATCAAGGATTTCCAAAGAGAAAAAAATGCAGCCTAAGACAGCTGATTATGCGCCTATCTATCAGCCGCGGTGGGCAAATAAAGTTGGAGCCTGGAACTTGGAAGCTGCTGCTACTACTGCTGCTGCTGCCGCCTCCAATCTAGTACCGCCAAGCTGCTGCCCCCCGAAGTTTCTCAATCTGGTGAAAAGTTGGACCTAATCTTCCTGCACAAGCGCTACAGCGCTGCGCAGTCCCAGAGCGTAAGCGTACATGGGCGGCTGTACAGCACGGTACGCGCCAAGCCGTCTGGTACAATCCAGTGCGCCCAGTGCCCAGCACTGCGAGTACCCTCAGAACATGGACGAATCGAGATAGAAGAGTGCCAGCTCCTGGTCAGGAAGATGATCTTCTGTTGAATTGCTCAGTCATTGAGACCATTGAAAGTGGTACTAGACCGAGGAGTGAAGTGAAATTTCAAGTGACATAAGTCCTAATTGGCTAGATTGCAAATGAGCCAATAAAATCAAATCGCGCTCGTAATCCGGGTCGAAGAGATGATTTCCCCCGAAGATGAGGTAGGGTCTTCTTGATCCCCCGCCCGCCCTGCGATCGATCGATCGTACTGGTTGTTGAGAGGACTTTTCAACGAAAATCACTGATAAATCTTTTTTTTTTCTCCCCCTTGGCCCCCGATTAGTAACTGGTTGCTCAGGGTTATATCACCTGGCAACGGGGCTCGGGCATCATCATCATGCATGTCTTGGACTTTTTTTTTTTTTTTTATTTTATTTTGTTTTATTTTTTTTCGCTTTAGTGAAGAGAATTGATTTCTTGTGCGCCTTCCTCACTGGTCGCTTTGCAGCTGATAAGGTCCCCAAGGGACGACGAATCCCAAGTGGTGATACAGCTGTATACACTGTGAGACGCTGCTGCCATCGTGCGGATTCCTGCCCCTAAGTCTATCATCTCGACTCTTCTTCTCGAGGATGATCTTTTTTTTCTCCCCCGCCCAAACCGGGAATGATATATAAAGACTAGCTTCCCTGCTGCAGTTTCCCCTGCTCTCTCTTCAGAACCCCAACTCTCAAAGCTCCCTTTCATTCTGAAGCCTTTCCAGAGCCAAAAAAAAAAAAAAAAATGGACGGTGTTAAACGGTTCCTCAAAAAGCTTCAGGTGAGCCACCCTGCTGGGCTCACCACTGCGCAGTTGTTTCTGACCAATGAGGATCTGAAACCTGTTGAACCAGCTAGACGAAAGTGGGGGTGGGCCAACTTTGTTGCGTTCTGGATCTCAGACTGCTTCAATGTCAATACATGGCAAATCGCCGCCTCCGGCGTCACGCTGGGGCTCACCTGGTGGCAGGTGTGGATTACCGTCTGGTTCGGGTACTTCTTTGCTGCCGTTTTCATCGTTATGAGCGGTCGGATAGGTGCCATCTACCATACCTCGTTCCCCGTTTCCGTTAGAGCATCGTTTGGTATCTGGGGGTCATACTGGCCCATCGTCAACCGTGTGGTTATGGCATGCGTTTGGTATGGTGTCCAGGGCTGGCTCGGAGGAAACTGCGTTGAGATTATGATCTTGGCATGCTGGCCCCAGGCTAAGAATATGCACAATGGTATCCCCAACTCAGGGACCACTACTTTCAGTTTCATGTGCTTCTTCTTGTTTTGGCTTATTTCGTTGCCGGCCATTTGGTTCCCAGTCCACCAGATTAGACATTTGTTCACTGTCAAGTCTTTCTTGGTCCCCTTTGCTGGGTTCGGGTTTATGATCTGGGCTTTGAAGCGTGCTGGTGGTATCGGACCTATTATCAAGGCTCAGAACAGTGCTCATGGTTCTGAACTGGCTTGGAACATTGTTATCGCGTTGATGAACTGCATTGCCAACTTTGCTACCCTGATTATCAACGATCCTGATTTTACCAGATTCTCCAAGACTCCCAACTCTGCTATTTGGTCACAGTTGATCACCATTCCATTAGGATTCGCCATCACTTCGCTCATTGGTATCTTGGTGTCTTCTTCTTCTCAGGTCATCTATGGCGAGATTCTGTGGTCTCCTCTTGATGTTCTTTTGCGATTCCTTGATGGTGCCACCCACGGTGCCCGAGCTGCCATTTTCTTCATTGCTTTGGTGTTCACCATTGCTCAGATTGGTGTCAATATCGCTGCCAACTCCATCTCTGCTGGTACCGATATGACCGCGCTGTTGCCCAGTTACATCAATATCAGAAGGGGAGGGTTTGTCTGCGCTGCCATTGGTTTGGCCATGTGCCCCTGGAACTTGCTTTCCTCCTCTAACCAGTTCACCACTTACCTGAGTGCATACACTGTTTTCCTTTCAGCCATTGCCGGTGTCGTTGCCGCTGATTACTACCTGGTCAGAAAGGGCCAGTACATTTTGGACGATCTGTACAGCGCCGACAAGAGCTCCGTGTACATGTACTTTTACGGGGTCAACTGGCGAGCATACGCCGCATACATTTGCGGTATTCTCATCAACGTGGTTGGGTTCGCCGGAGCTGTGGGCAACACTGTGCCCCTGGCTGCTACCCGAATTTACGAGCTCAACTTCTTTTGCGGGTTCGGTGTTTCTGCGCTCATGTACTACATCTTCTGCTGGATCTCACCCGTCCCCGGCTGTGCCGAGAAATGGAACGAGATTCAACCTACTGATGAGTATTTCACTAGCGATGCCATCTCTGCCGATTACCCTACTGATGAGGGAGCTATCGAGACTAAAAATGAGAAGGTCGTCAATGAGGCTCCTGCTCATAGCCAGTTCTAAGTCCTTTTTCTTTTAGATGAGTAGATTTTTTGTATTCTTTGTTTTGAATTGTGTATCTTCAGATTTTTTGCAACCTTTCTTGGTCACTGTATGTTTTCATACTCAAGCTGAAAATAACCCGTCTTTCGCTTATAGTGCCCATCTAGTCTTGGGTTCAAATGTAACTATCAACAAGAAAAGAAGCGTCAGTCACTATTAGCAAAGTTTGGAACTCTTCCAAACATGTTGTCTGCATGATTTCGTATTCACATTGAATGAGCGTGACCCGACCCAAAATGTCCAGGCTTCGAGCCCTTGTAGCCTCACGGAAATTTTTCCCGAAGAGAACTCTTAGAACAAACTTTGACAAGTAGTCGGAGAAGTCAAGTATCTGTAGTAAACTTCGATTGGCTAGGGTTCATACCTGAACCAGCCGGCCCAGGCTTCGAGCCCCTAAAGCCCAGAAAATTTTTCCGAAGAGAAGTTCTAGGACAATCTTCGACTAGTAGTCGGAGATGTCAAGTATCTCTAGTTCAATTGGCTAGGGATTCAGGACTCTTAGCTGGTAGGACTCTTCAAAGCCGAGAATACTCAAGGTACGGCGCGGAATGTCCAAAGCTTCTACTGCCCATGACGGTAGCTCAAGAGTTGAAGTGTGCCCTGTGTTACATTTAGGTACTCCAAGGAACGGAGCTTTGTAAAACTTTGAACAACATGAGCTGGAAAGCGGAAAGCAATTCTGGCTTTTATATTTACGAGTTCTCTGCTAGTCATAGGTAGTGTCTGGAGTGCATTAGATCGAAGCAATTGTCGTGTTCTGGGTTAGCGTGCCGCCATGGACATAAAAGAAAGAGGCCGGAGAACGGAGAACTCCAAAAAACACACGCGTCCATATCACTACGAAGTGCGATTTCGAGTAGTCAGCACAGGACGGGCTCGACTCATCATTTGGACGACGAAGAGCAAACTTTTCCTCTCCGAAGTGCGGAGCGGAGTTCGAAAATTGCACAACTACAACGTGCAAGATGATGATTCGAGCAGGCTGCAGACCGGCTTCCACAGAGCTGCATCCTTGGGAAACAAGCTTGGATCTGGCTAACCGGCTTGGTCATTTCATACAAATATGGAGGAGCCTTCTTCAAGCCTCTAACTCATCAAGGGCACCAAATTACTAGTAATGAGACTTGAAGGCCACATCGACTGACTCCGAACTCAGGAACATGAACCTTCCAGCTGTGATAAACCCATTTTCAGACAAAATAATCTTGAAATATATGATGAGAGCTCCTCTGTGAATGCTCCGTTCTCCCTACAATATAAAGAATTCTAATGGTGCTCGTGCTTCAAGTGGAACATGTACTCAAGAGAGTAGCCCAAGACCATAAGAACACCGATAGCCTGAATGATAGGGGTAGCATTGTCCTTGGCAAAGTATCGGTCTCTGTACCAGCCCAATCCGCTCATGCTCTTCTTCGCTGGTGGAGCAGCTCCCTTGGGGAGGGCCTTGTAGAAGCTGACCACATTGGTCATTCGCTTGGCATTGGGCGAAGCTCCAAGGTTCTATTTTCGTTAGAGAGACTCCTTTGGCTCGGAAACTCAAAAGGGCAGAGGGTTTCTCTAGTTGGATTGTGACGATCACCTCGTTGTTCTTTTTTTCGCGCGCCAGCCATTCAATCCAACCCAGATCCATCATCCCAGTACAAGAAGACTCCTTCGAAAACACTTACAGATGCACTGGCAACCTTAGGAGGAATCAGAGATGAGATACCTCTTCTAAAAACTGTAGACATTGTGCCGAGATTGTTGAAGATGTGATGAAAAATCAAGGTAAAAAATCAAAGCTTTAAAGGAAAGGTTTGCCCTTAGTTGGCGAAGTCTAACAGTGCGAAAATTGGTGCTTCCAAATCCCGATCTCGAATCTCATTCGCTAAAATTGGACCGTCTTCAGCCTAACAACGAGAAAAACCAGCATCACTACTTTTTAGATGGTAGCAGTATGTCAGAACAACCTGCTGTCACTATTCAGACCTTAAGGAAATGAGCTGAGCACACAGGAGCTGGACTGTCCGTAAAGTTCCCTGGTGTCAAAGGAAGTGCTCCTTGCTCGAAACTGATACACTGTGCACGTGACCAGTCAGAGCTGAGTCTGACTCCAGATCATGCAGCAAAATAAAATGCCGATCAGTGCCAGATCTGCCGACATCAGTTTGCAAAATATTTTTGTCAGGCCGGCGCTGCGCAGTCAAGATAGACAGATAGAGACATGGACGCGTCCCAGCTGATTGTCAAGCTGAAGCAGACATTGGACCGGCCAGTCAACAGGGGCAAGGGTCGGTTCAGTGAGTGTGAAGTTTGGCACCGGCCAGATATCAAGGTGGTCTCATGGAAGTTCAGTGAATATGATTACAACCGGTCCAAAGCTGATCTGCCGAGCCAAGCTCGTGGTTTATTCACCATGGGTGACAACAAAATAGTTGCTCGAGGGTATGACAAGTTTTTCAGTGTGGATGAGATTTTCATGAACACATGGCCCAATTTGCGCGAACGTACTGAGGGTCCATACTATATATCTGTCAAGGAGAATGGGTGTATCATCTTCATGGCCGGGTTGGAGGACGGCACGCTCCTCGTTACTAGTAAACGGTCAACGGGGCCCCGGGAGGACGAGCCTTTGGAGCGGAACCATTCGTGGGTGGGACAGCAGTGGGTGGAGAATGTGCTGGCGCAAACCGGTAAAACCACCGAAGAGCTCGCACAGTTCCTGTATACCCACGATGTCACTGCGGTTGGAGAACTTTGCGATGACGATTTCCAGGAGCATATTCTAGAGTACAAGGGTGAAGATCGGGGGATTTACTTACATGGGGTTAATCTCAATACCCCGGAGTTTCGGTCATGGCCGCTGGAAAAAGTCACTGAGCTCGCGGGCCAGTTTGGATTTAGAGGTATCGAGTACAAGAAGTTTGATACGATAAAGCAGATCCAGGAGTTTTTAGACGGGTCAAGCGGTATGTGGAACGGCCGTGAGGTTGAAGGTTTCGTGATCAGGTGCTGTCTGCGTGATACTACAAGCACTGACTCAACACAGCAATGCTACTTCTTCAAGTACAAGTTCGAGCAACCCTATTTGATGTACCGCGAGTGGCGCGAGGCTACGAATGAGTATATCAACAACGGCGAGGCGGCGTGCCTGGAGAAATTCCGGTCGGCCATTACGCGAAAATACATTGCATTTGTCAAACCCATTTTGGACAATGATCCTGAGCTGCGCCGACAGTATGGGCTTGAGCACGGGATCATTGGTCTCAGGGACCAGTTTCTGGCTAGCGAGGGTCACAAGACGTGGCGAGAGCTTTATGACGAGGTGGCACAGGAGCCGCGGTACTACATTGTTCCTGTGTCTACCATTGGTTGTGGCAAAACCACACTGTCGCTAGCTCTGTGTAAGCTTTTCGGCTGGGCGCATGTCCAGAATGACAATATCTCTGGAGGTGCCCAGCGACTGATTAAAGTGAGCATTGAGGAAGTCGAAGCAAACAACAAGCATGTGGTCATTGTTGATCGTAATAACCACCAATTCCGTGAACGGCAGCAGTTGTTTGACGGGTTGGCAAACTCTAGCACTGTGGTCAAATTTATTTGTCTTAATTTCTTGCCCAGCTCGCCCAATAAAAATACATGGGATATCACCTGGAACCGTGTCATCACTCGCGGAGATAACCATCAGTCTATCAAGAGCATGGACGATAACAAAAAACGCATGATCATGAGAGGGTTCATCAACAGGTTCCAGGAAGTTGATGGGAACTGCGACCCAGATAACAAGTTTGATCAGATTATCAACTTGGACATATCCAAAGGTACGCGTGGGTGCCTTAAGACAGTTTTGTCCGAGCTCAAGTTCAAAGATATCATGAACGAGTCACCGGTGACTGAATCTCAGATTGAAGAAGCTATGAAGTACGCTATGGCATACAAGCCTGAAGTTACCAAAAAGATGGCACCGCCAAAGGGCAAGATTGAGTTTTTCGGGCTCGAGCTCAAGATCTCACAGCAAGAAATGATCACTCTGCTTGACTCTTATTTATCACCTTGTGATACATGGCAAAAATTGAAATCAGATTCACTAGTTCAACCGAACTTTCATGTCACAACATTGCATATCAGTAAAAAGAAGGAAAATACCAAAATATGGGACGAGTTCCGGAAACAAGTTCCTCCTGGGTCTCTCAATATCAAAGCAAACCCAGACACCTACTCAATGGTGAACGTTGGCACCGAGCAAATGGTTCAGATCACTGGAATTGGGTACAGCTCCTCGATAGTAGCATTGACTGCACAGGTCCCTGAAGGGTACCCGTTTGCCAACGGCCTAACCGCTCATATTACTGTAGGCGTCCTTGCGCCGGCTAAGGCATATGAAGCTGGGCCCATGCTCACCGAGCTATTGTCAACCAACCCTGAGAGTATTATCAAGCTGGACATTGCAGTGCCCGCAATCCCATGTGCATATATCAAGTAGGTCATTTTTTACACTAGATAATCCTACCTTTATTTACCACAAACCCTTCCAGAGCAGCAATAGCAGCATACAGCCTATTCTCTGCCTCCTCAAAGACTAATGAATCCGAGCTATAGAAAACCTCGTCATTCACTTCCTCTTGTTTTCGAGGCAGACAATGCATAAATTTACAACCCGGGTTGCCGTTTGACAGCAGCTCCTTGGTGACTTGGTACCCCTCGAACTCCTTCAATCGCTGTGCCTTTTCTTCTTCTTGGCCCATTGAGATCCACGTATCGGTGACAACCACATCGGCACCTTGGACTGCCTCTATAGGGTCGTTTGTTGTGGTTAAAGTGTCGCCGTTACGAGCAACTAGCTCTAGGATATCGTCTCTGATAGGATGCGAGGAGGGAGTTGCAGCTGAAATGTTGATACCAAGCTTCCCCGAAGCTAGGGCCAGGTCATGCAGGACATTGTTGGCGTCGCCCACCCAACTGATCTTCAAAGGTTTGCCCGTATCCTTGTTCTTGAACCCACCGAACGCGTCCGAAACAGTGATCATATCAGCAATAGCCTGCAAAGGGTGGAAAGTGTCACAAAGCGCATTGATCACAGGTACCCTTGAGTACTTGGCCAACTCGGTGATCTCCGAGTATGCATTGACCCTGGCGAATATACATGAGGTCATGGAGCTCACGACTTTCGAAGTATCCCTCATGCTCTCATTGACACCCAGTTGGATATCGTCTTTGCCTAGGAACAGGGGGTGAGCACCCATATACGCGGCTGCACCTTCGGTGGAAACCCGGGTACGAGTCGACCTCTTGCTGAATATCATGGTGATCATTTGGCCCGCCATGGGTGGTGATCCTGCTGTAGGCTTGAACACCCCGCTGCGGATCTTGTCCTTGTGGTAAATTCCACGTTTCACGAGATGCGAAAGCTCGGAGGACGTCAGGTCCGCTATACTTGTCAAATTCCTTACCATTGCGGCGAATTGAGTCTGTTCTGTAGTTTTTAGGAGGTTTGGTTTATAGCTAAGCTATCTGCTGCAATGACTGGCATTCAAACGGTTTTTGCCTGATGCCTGATCAAGCCCTGAAAGAGTCATGATCGAGCTGGCTCTGTGCGCCGGCTCATCGAGATCAGATGAGTGTCATAAGTCACCTCACACACTCTCAATCGATCTGTCGTGAAACTTTTCGAAGTCATAATCTGCGCCGATCACTCAGCTCAGGCTTGATCGCCTGGGGCTCTAAACTGAATCCCAGACATGGGGAAACGCATTGAGTATCAACGACTCAGTTGTGTGAGTTTTGCATCTATGCCCGTCCAGGTACAGTCTATTCGAGTAAAAGGAGTTCAATTTTCCCAAAAAATTTCGTCAATTATAACATTACAGTAATCATAAAATAAATATCACTCTGCCAAAGAATGCAGAACCCTTTCGAGCTTTTGGGCACTTTCTTCCAAATTAACCAGAAGCTCCTTTTTGTGCTCCTCGAGACGTTGGCTGCTGAGATCCAGGTCTGACATTGCACTATCTAGCTCCAATTTCCTCGCTTGGAGTAGACCCTGCTCTTCAAACGTACTTGCCAAGAGATCGTCAATTGTAGGCACCGGTTTTGAGCTCGGTCGTTCAATGGCCGCCAGGTCGTCCTCTTTCAAGTAAACCCCGCCGTTACGTAGCTGCTTCACTTCCCAGTCATCATCCTCGCTACTTGACAACCTAAAGACAAATTAGAAAACTCAGCATCGAAAAAAAACCAAAAACAAAAGAACTTACCCCTCAATGGCTGCAGCTATTTGCCTCCGCCTTTCGTCATCTTGAGCACGTTTTCTCGAATCAAGCACCAGTTCTTCGTCTTGGAACCCGGCGCCCTCCTCAACATCAAAATTACCTGTACGCATACTCTCAGCCAGGTCATCCTCCTCCTTGGCAGCAGCAGCGTCAGCAGGATCCAATGCTATGTACTCTTCCGGCTCGTCGTCATTCTCTTCCCCTGGCTCAACGCTGTCCCGGCTCAGAGGCACGCTCACACCAAAACTAGGGGCACCAGCTGGACTTGCACTGACACTTGACTCTGTCGTTGCCGTCGTTGCCCCATGCTTACGTAACTGCTCCAAGTAAAGAGAGCTGTTATTGTTGGTAGTCTCTGGAGCTGGGGTGTGACCTACAGCCCCCGAGTCTGACGTGGAAGCTGAGTAATGAGCGCTAGAAGTTGGCTTGAAGAGGTGCCGCCTTACCTGGGCTCCCTTGGCGAGCTTTGATCTGTTTATCTGGGTGAAGCCGGGTTCATCATCATCGTCTTGGCCAGCATCGTCATTCTAAAAGAAGAAGCGAGAGATTAGTTTGTTTGTCGCCTAGTTTGTCTAGCAAAGAGAATGGAAAAAAAGCACTTACTCCGAAATTGAGACGAGACCTCAAGTTTCTACTTATCGTCTTGGTGGAATGCAATTTTGATTTTGCTTGGCTACCTGATTTAGCGGTAGAACTATTTTCAGGGTCCACTTCTATGTCCGCTGCATACCCAGGCGTTGCACCGCTCGAAGTCAAGTCCTCAACATCCTCATCCTCAGTACCAACCGCAATGGGTACTATCGTCCGTCGTCCCCTGCCAATAGGTTTCCGCGCTCGCATATGGCATGAATTCTCCACCAAAACGGGAAGCTCGTCGCTTGGTTAGGGGAAGCGGGAAGGATCGAATTATGTCAGACTTATTCATTTTTAAACACGATTCATAGCTGTGAAACGTGACTGCGATGCGTGGAAAATATCAAAGCTCATCTCTGTTTTTCAACATGTGCGGCGTGAATGCCCTTTGAAGGCTCTTCGTAACCTGGACATCCCCAATTTGGTTTTTGACCACATACTACATCATTGTGCATTTTGAGCTGAGGAGTTGAGCGCTCTCTGGTTATGAAAAGTTGCGCTTTCACCTGCAAGATGCCCGCTCGAGGTGATACCGCTTAACACCCTGTACCCTTAGTACCCTTAATTGAAACCCACCCGCTCGCCATGGAAGCCATATCGGGACTCTCGCTTTTCCTTTTGCAGGCTTGGAAAAACTCGCCCCGGTTGTAAGCGTCTCCTTCCTTTGGCAAAGCGCAAAGCTGCTATAGAACTACATGTCATGCCTCAATTTCGAGTTACTTGTTTGGACACTTCCCCCAACCGTTTGCCCAGCCAACGTTTCAGTAGACTTCAGTTTTACGAGATTGCTTCTTAACATCTCTGAGCTGTCCCTGTTACACCCTTCTCTTACAGGTGCTACTATTTTTTTTTATTCTTTTGCTTTCTTGTATTCTTGCAGGGTGTCGGAAATCTGATCAACAAAGGCATTTTGATATACGCATTGAGGTAGCTTCGTTTTGGTGTTTCTTCTAAAGAGATCTGGTCAAAGAAGGAAAGCTGCTTGGTGTAGTGTACTTTGTTGAAAGAGATCACTTTGAACTGCACAAGAAGGGAGAGATATTGGAATGGTTTTGATAAAATCGGGTGCTGTTAGCACCACCGCGTCGGTTGTACTGCTGATATGTGCAGCATTGCCCCAGTATGCGTTTGCTTACCCTCCCAACAACCCGATGAATGCGGCGTTGTGGAGCTTGGTTCCGCAGGCTAACAAGGCTGGGGGTGTAACGAACAGGACTGAAGGTATAACGAACAAGACTGACGAATCTGCAGTTGTTTTGGCATCGCCCTCGTCTGACGTGGACGGTGTTTACCTTGACGATGATGAGGCCGAGGAGGAAGAGGAGGAGCTGGAGGAAGAGGAGGAGTTGGAGGAAGAAGAGGAGCTGGAGGAAGAGGAGGAGTTGGAGGAAGAAGAGGAGCTGGAGGAAGAGGAGGAGTTGGAGGAAGAAGAGGAGCTGGAGGAAGAGGAGGAGTTGGAGGAAGAAGAGGAGCTGGAGGAAGAGGAGGAGTTGGAGGAAGAAGAGGAGCTGGAGGAAGAGGAGGAGCTAGAGGAAGAGGAGGAGCTGGAGGAAGACTATGTTGCGTCGTCGTCTGTGCAGCTGGTTGCCGACGAGCGCATCACTGCGACTGCCACTGCCACTGAACGCAAGACTGTGACTGTCAAGCCCAGCGCTAAGGTGACTGCTACTACCACGAAGGTTACTGTTGTTTCTTCGACCGCTACCATCTCGCTGGACCTGTCGGAGGAGACTGGCGCTCCCGAGCTTGACTTGGAAGTGGATGAGGCTGTGAGCCGCAAGAAGGAAGCTCATGAGACTGCTTCGCTGGAAGATGAGGCTGAAGAGCTGGAGGAAGTTGAGGAGATTGATTCTGACTCTGGCTCTGGCCCTAGTGCTCCTGCTAGAGCAATCACTGGGCGTAGCGACGATGACTATGACGAGGACGACTACGACAAGGACGATAACGATGACGATGACGATGACGACTCTGACTATGCGTCTCCCTCGAGCTCCGCTGCTGCTGATGACTCTGACGAGCCTGACAGCACTGCATCCCCCGAGCCTAGTCCTACTAGTACCGGCGAGCCTGACTTGCCTGACTCGGACGATAAGGATACCAGCTCTACTCCTCATACCCCCGTTGCTTCAGCTGCCCACGGAACCCCTGGCCGTGGAACGCCTGGCCACGGTACTCCTGGTAGGGGCCGAAATGGCGGAACTCCTGGGACTGGTACCCCCGGCTGGGGTACTCCCGGTAAGGGGTATGCTGTTCCTCAAGCTGCTCAGACTGGCGCTATTGAGAGCGGTGATGATGATGAGGAGGGTGGTGAAGATGAAGATGGAGAGGAGAATGGAGAAGGTGGTGAGAGCAAGGAGTATGGAGGTGAAGAGGAGGAAGGAGAAGGAGAAGAAGAAGGAGATGGAGGCGATGACGGGCTCACTCGAGGCTCTGGTGGTAACGGTGTCGGCGGTAACGGCGTGGGTGGTAACGCTAGTGGCGGCGGCGGTAAGCCTCGCTCGCGAATGCACAAGAAGCATACCCACTGCGACGTTTACTGCGAGGAGGATGGTGACGACGACGAGGAGGGCGAAGAAGAGTCCGAGGGCGAGGGTGGTGACGAGAGAGCAGGCGACGACTCTGGGGCGGCTTCTCCACGGGGGTTCTACCCCAAGTTGGACCCCACCCGTGAGGCTGTTGACCAGGAGTTTTTGAGCCAGCTGCTTGTTCAGCCGAACAACCGAGCCGCAATCAATCTGATTAAGGACAAGTATGGCAACGAGGGCTTTGTGTTCAAGTTCACTGACCCACCCAAAGATGCCCAATACAATAGCGGCGGCGGGAACTACATTTCTGCCTCTGGCGCCGAGTTCCCTGCTGTTCTTGACTCTGGTGTCTCGACGGGTATGATCACGCTTGGTCCATGTGCTATGATGGCCCCTCATCTTCATCCCAGAGCTAATGAGATTTTGTTTGTTACTGAGGGTTCAGTCAAGACGCAGTTTTTGAGTGATATGGGCGTTGACTCTGTTGGAAACACTATTGAGCAGTACTCTGAGACTTTCTTCCCTCAAGGCGCTGTCCATTTTGAGATGAACCCTGACTGTACCCCTGCTACCTACTTCACTGCCTATAGCAGTGACGACCCTGGGTTTACTCCCATTGCTCCCTCTTTCATGTCTATGGATGATCGTGCTATCTTGGGTGCCTTTGGCAATCCTCCTATTGAGGGCACTCATATTGAGGCTCTGCGAGGAACTGTTCCTGACAAGTCTATTTTGATTATCGAGCAGTGCTTGAGACAGTGTCAAAAGTCCAAGTCTGAGAAGAGGTCGCTCGCTGAGGTTTTTGACGTGAAGGATGAGGACTTGCACAAGATGAAGAAGACTTTGAGGAAGAGAGAGCTCGCCGAAGATGATGAGGAGGCCGAGGAGCCTGACACCAAGCCTGTTAAGGGCGGCGATAAGGGCGAGAAGGGAAAGGACGGAAAGAAGGGTGAGGATTCTGAGGATGGTGACGAGAAGCCAGCTAAGGATAAGGGCAAGGGCAAGAAGGGTAAGAAGGGCTCTTCAGATGATGAGTCCGATACCCCCAAGAGCAAGGAGGGCGGCGACAAGAGTGACGATGATGAAGAGTCCTCTGGAAAAGGCAAGCACAAGGGTAAGGGTAAGGGTAAGGGAAAGGGCAAAGAAGACAAGCCCAAGGATAAGCCCAAGAAGCCTGCTGCTGATGAGGCTGATGATGGCGAGGAGGAGGAGCTGCTGGAAGATGACGATAATGTCTCGGATCTCTATGATGACTTTGAGGAATTGCAGGATATTGCTGAGGATGAGTTTGACGATGCTCTCGGTGAAGTCTCTGCCCTTCAATCTTATGACTACAGTTACGGCTACGATTATGAGGACGAGGACGAAGAGGATGATGACTATGAGGAGCGCCGTGACAGGTTTATTCGTGACCGTGAGAGACGAAGGCGGGCTATGCAGCGGGAGCGAAGACGGCCCGTTCAAGCGCGTCCACCACCCCCTCCACGCAACAGGCCTTATTATGATTATCCACCTGCTCCTCCCGCATACAATCAGCCGCAGCCAGCTCCCGCCCCAGCTCCAGCTCCACCACCCCGCCGCAGCGAGAGCCCCGGGTTTTTTGACCGATGGTTTGGAGAAGATGATGACGGGATTTGGCCAGCTGGTGCAAGCGCTGCTGCGGTGAATCCCTCTGCCTCTGCCTCTGTCACTGGCTCTGCCACTGGCTCTGCCACTGGCTCTGCCACTGGATCTGAGCCTGAGCCTGCTGTCGAGACTGGCGTTGAGAGTGCTATTGAAGCTAGCGAGACATCTGCTGAGAGTGAAGTTTCTGAGACTGGCTCTGAGCCTGAGCCTGCTGTCGAGACTGGCGTCGAGAGTGCTATTGAAGCTAGCGAGACGTCTGCTGAGAGTGAAGTTTCTGAGACTGGCTCTGTTTCCCAAGATGACAGTGACTCTGCCACCTCTGTCGCTGAAGAGCTTGACGATGCTGTTGCTGCCATTGCACAAGACCTTGCCTCTGCTAGAGTGGGCACAGATTCCCCCATGAACCTTGCCAAGCGTCAATACGCGGGCCTGCCAGTTGAAGAGCCAAACTACAGATATGAGGATGGCTTTGCCGCTGACCCACCAATGCCAGTACCAGCTCCCGTGCCAGGTGACGGACGCCGAAGGCCAAGCCAAGCTCAGAGGAAGCCAGGGTATCGCTATGATCAGAAGCCAGGTGACCGCAAGACCCAACCTGGCGGTAAAACTCCCGCGGTCCGTCCTGGTCAGAAGCCTTCGCCTGATGCACCCCTTGACTTTAAGGCCCTTGGGTGCAGTTCTTGCTGTAAGGCACCCTGTGTGAGTCCCAATGCCAATACTGATGGTACCCGTCTCAATCTGAGGAATATGCCTGAGGTGACTGGTGCTGCTGAGGGACTACAGGGCGAGGAAATGTCGAACAAGTTTTTTGGCTTCCCTTGGTTCTTTGGGTGCTTGGGAGGCGACGACTGTGACGACGATGATAATGGCGATGATTCTTGCGACTCCCAAGACGACTGCAGAAAACAGTGCAATGACGTTTGCGACTCAAGGTGCCCCGTTGACTATTGCGACTATCCCGACGGTAATTACCCAAGCCGGTACCCTCCTGTGATCAATGACCCCTATAATGCTCCATGCGATCCTGTTTATGACAATGGGTGTGGGATCCCCGGTGACTATTTGAAGGATGATGGTGAGTTTTGGGACGATGCTGACTTTGATGGGAGGTATCATGGCCGAAGACCTCGTCGAGTCCGAAAGATTAGGAAGCCCTATGGCGATGATTACAATGACTATGACGATGAGGACGATGAGGACGATGATGAGGGGGACGACTATGATGGCGATGACTATGACGATGATTATAATGACGATGACTATGGACGAATCCCTCGTTATAGGAAGGAGCATGACGGTGACTATGATGGATACGATGATGACTATGACTATGATGGCGACTATGATGGCGACTATGATGATGACGATGACGACGACTATGATGATGAAAGTGAAGACTATGACTCTCATCTTGATCGGTGCCGGAGGGAGTGCGAGAGGCTGTGTCCCAGCTGTGGTGATGAGTGTTTGAGCAGGTGCTTGCATTTCAAGCAGGATGCTACTCTTCAGGAGAACAATGCCGAGGACGGTAGCAGCAAGTGGTGGGGTGAGTTTACCAGTGGTGTTGTAGCCAGCGCCACTGAGGGAGTGGGGGCTCAACCAATCTCAGTCTCTGAGGACGCTCCCATTCCAACTGCCGAGCTCGAGGTTCCTGTCGTTTCTCATAGCCCTGAAGCAGCTCTATCATCTGGTGTCAGCGCTGCACAGTTTGCAACCGGCCCTCAGGACCCTTACCAGTCTGTTGGCAGTGGCGTCCCTTACACCACGGAAGAATCACCATCGTCGACTGCTGTTGCTCCGGTAAGCAGCATTGATCAGCCCTTTAGGTCGAGTTTCCCCGTGGAGAGCAGGACCAACCGAATTGTTGCCAGACAGGCGCAGGCGCTCACCACTAACGATGCTCCAAGGTTTGTATCTGACGTTATTGTGAGCGTTCCTGCCGATATGGGCGAGATTCAGACTAGTGCACCGGTGTCTGAGCTTCCACAGGAGACTGGCGGAGGTGCATTTGAGACTGGCGACGGCAGCCCTGCTTATACCACTAGTCCAAGTAATGGCTTCTTGGGCGGCTACTTGGATAACTTTTTGCCCACGCGACTTGCTTCTTACCGATTTGGATACTTGGCTGAGCCTACTCAGGGGATTGATATGGGGGAGGATGTGGCACTATATGCAGACGAGACCAGTTCGCAACCTAGGGGAAGTTTATTGCCTATTGCCTCTGAGACTACGGCTGCTTCACATGAGAATAGATCTGCTACTTCGAGTGTCTATACTACTTCTTTTAGCACCTCATTGATTGCTGTGCAGACATCAACTTTTGTGGACATTGCTGAGCCGTCGGCTGAGCCTCAACCGGAACCTGAGCCGGAGCCAGAGCCAGAGCCAGAGCCAGAGCCAGAGCCAGAGCCAGAGCCAGAGCCAG